>VOPJ01008580.1:0-51343 GCA_014673585.1 Semibalanus balanoides | reverse complement strand
TGGCTGGAAGAAAACTGAACTTTGAACGGCGATATTGGGCGACTGGGCGCGAATTTCAAAAAACAGACTTCATGGTGCTTATAGAATTCGGCTGTTCTTTAACATATCAAATTTTACTTTGAGTGGACAGTGTCCCTTTAATTACATTTGTTGGCTGTCTAAATTGATGCTGAATTTCAGCCAGCATTTATTGATTTAAGCCGGTTTAAACCGGCTTAAATTAATAAAAGCCGCTGGCTGGCATCAATTCAATTTAAGCCGGCTTTTTCCAACCCTGACAGGAACAACAGCTGCTGGGCCCCAGTAGGCAGACATCTCTGGTGAAGTGTGCTCCAATTACCTTATTGATGAGCAGATTCTGTGGCTTCAGGTCGCGGTGCAGAACTTTCTTGCTGTGACAAAATGCCAGACCTCGGAGCAGCTGGAACCTACCGAGGACGGATCAGAGGTCAGGAGTCAGACATCAGAGGTCATCAGAGGGCAGGGTGACGGGTAAGGGGTTGTGGCTCAGAGATCAGAGATCAGAGGTCAGAGGTCAGAGATCATAGGTCAGAGGTCATAGGTCAGAGGTCAGAGATCAGAGGTCAGAGGTCAGAGGTCAGATATCAGAGGTCAGAGGTCAGAGGTCAGAGGTCAAAGGTCAGAGGTCAGAGGTCAGAGGTCAGAGGTCAGAGGTCAGAGGTCAGAGATCAGAGATCAGAGATAAGAGATCAGAGGTCAGAGATCAGAGGTCAGAGGTCAGAAGCCAGGGGTCAGGTTGGAAGACCAATGTCAGAGGTCGCGGATAAGGGGCCAGCTATCGGACGATAGAGGCTTGATTATTGGGATTTTAGGGCGCGCCGACACCTATGGTGCGACACAGAACTTCCTTGTCGGGCGACCAGATCCGCTGGTTCGGGCCAGAGCCGAAATGGTCAGAGTTGATGACTTATTCTCGTTAGGCTCTTGAGGACCGATACTAACAGAAAAGTTCGCCTATGGGCGACACTTTCTCAACACATGGTGGGTGTGGTGATTGGAGAGACGCAATTTGCACATTATGGAGAGACGCAATTTGGAGAGACGCAATTTGCACATCTAACGGCATACGGCATGAGAACCGGTAAGTAACGAGATAATTCACAAATTTTGCCGAAAATGGAAACTATGTGTAAAATTTGCACACCAGAAGGGCATGAAATATCTTACAGACCTTAAAATTCAAAATCATTGCCATTGGTAAAAGATAACTCATTTTTTAGAGGACGATTACAAAGGAGATGCTCCATTAAAAACAAAGTTTGACATGTAATTTCCAATGAAATGGTATGATTGTTGGGTAACACCAAAGCCAATAGTACACATGACGCTTGTAAGAAACTGTGGAGAGCTGTAAAGGTGGCAAAACGTGAACCAGATCTCTAGACGCAGTCTGGACCCAGTTGGTCCCAGACTGGGTCCCGCCAAATGATAGCGGGCACAGACTGGGTCCAACTTATGTTTCCAACTTATGCTGGTTTCACGCAAGTCGGAGCTGATATGCAGGTTTCTTTGTGCTGTTGGCCAATCTGAACTGTAGTCTGTATGTATTCGTAACTACAAGAGTTGGATTACTTGCAATTACTGTAGAGTGTCAATATTAGCAGCGAGACATTTTGGTAGTTGGGTACGCTGGGTCCAAACTTGCGTGGCACTGGGTATAACTGGGTCCATTTTTCAGCTTTTGAGACCGGGTCGAATCTGGGTTAAAAAATACCAGCTTTTGCCACCTCTAGTAGACAGACTAGGTGGTTTATGCAATTTACATTTTGAGTAAGAAGGTGGTTAACGAAACATGCATCTGACACAGAGACCTCGCATGTACACTGTAAAGGGACCCGCAGTTGCTACTGAACACACCTAAGGTCCAGCTTATTTTCTCCTATAGCGTATGTTTGAAAGCGAATTAAGAAACGACCATATATGCATTCCAACCGCATTACTGAGAGCTCCAAATTGATATATTGACGCATTGGCTCACGTTATCCATGGGCTGCTTTTAAGCGAAAAACGTCGTTTTCACCGCAAAGCGCTAACAACGGATTTTTGCTTATAAGCAGACAATGGATGAGGTAAGCCAATGAGTCAATGTATCAATTTGAAGCTCTCAGTAATGCGGGTTGAATGCATATACGGTGGTTTATTAATTCACCGTTAAACATACGCTAGAGAGGAAAGAAACCGGACCATAGCAACTGCGGGATGGGGAGGAGGTACATAACCCACAGACAACGCCAAGAGACGTTAGAGCCAAGAGACAAGAGACGACAACCGTGTTTTTTCATGGCCACTCTATCCCCAGGCAAACAACGCATTCTTCTCCCCACCACCATCTTCACCCTGTCCAATGAGAACTCTCAATGCCAGCACCAGAGCGCGAGAAGGCACCTATTGACTGGCCAGCCTTCCCCCAGCCCTGACTATGAATAACAATCGCCCCAGGGCCCAGCCGGCCGGATACGCACATAAACGACTTGACGATGTTGGGGTCGATCTCGCCGTTGAGCGAGTCGAAGTACTTCTTGAGGTCCTGGTCGCAGTGCTCGAACACGATCGTCAGCTTTTTGTCGCTGTGAAGCACGTCGTGAAGACGCACAATGTTCTTGTGCTTGAGCTCCTTGAGCAGGCAGATTTCACGCAGTGCTGATGATGGTACACCCTGAATCGGCATGGCAAGATCAGAATGTCACTCGGGGAGATACAGGAGATATAAATATCATGATAATTATCACTTAATGAAGCAACTGATGGTGATAATAACAATAAGAAAGACTCGCGAAACGTGTGCATTGGTCGACACGACAAGTATACAAGTTATGATAAATGCATGCACACATAATACTTATTATCCGCATAACTATTTTGAGCATAAAAGCAAATGTCTCATGCACAACAGGGAAAAGACACACGATAGCGCATAGACCTGAGTTTGGCTGACAGCGACTAAATTGCTTCAGGGCATGATATTCTTTGAAATCAAAAGATCTTTTTAACCTTTTCATAAATCAACAAACATTCCGTCGCCAGTCCGAAAGTTAACGTGTGCCAATCAGAGGTCCAAAATAGAGATGCGATATTCCGGTACCGCCGTATCGGCGCCGATTTTTGTTAAATCGGCCAAAACTGTTGCCGGTACCAAGATAATTTAACACCGATACTTTACCTACACCTGCCTTAAAGGGACACTGTCCGTTCAAAGTAAAATTTGATATGTAGAAGAACAACCGGATTTGATAAGCACCATGAAGTCCGTTTTTTGTTAATTCGCGCCCAGTTGGCCCAATTCATCGGTCAAAAGTTCAGTTTTCTTCCAGCCAATGAGCTTGACGAGTCCGCCACCACTACGTACCAAAATCAATTAATTGCAGCCTTGTGCAATGTGCAACTATGGAAATAAGTGGAATTTTTGCTTAAGCATTCTACCCAAATTTGTAAAGTCAGAAATATATTTCATGTCTTATTATGCCTGATTTAAGCTCAATAATAGATAGCATGTAGGGAAAATTATTTGTTACGATAAGGAAAATTTGTTACGATGAAGGGTTTTTTTGACTTTTTATAAAGGATTTTAAGCTCCAACTACTGATGAAGGTTTTTTTCCCAACCGAGGTTTTTTGGAATCCGGATGTTTACATTGATGTTTAACGGTAACTCCCTGTACAGTGTTGTTTCAAATAGGATGTGAAACTGCGCTGAATTTTGGCGCCAATCGCTAGGCCATATTATCTAGTGGCTGTGTAGAAATCGTAAACCGTTTATATTATTATGACAAATTAAATAAATTATAGTTTTGGTATTTGCGCTGCTTTCGTGAGCATAAAGAGACGATTAAAAATATATTTATCCCTAGACTTGTTTTAGCATGTTTTTGCGATATCATCCGGAAGAGGCAGTGTCCCTTTAACCCGCCATTGGCTGGCCGCTGGGGTCTCAGCCGAACGCCATTGGCTGGGGGGCGTTTTTTCGCCCCCTCATGATCTTCCGAACCAATAACCGCAGCGAGACTCGCAAGGCGGCAATCGAAAGCTATCAATGAGACGCATCTAAAGCATACGCGAAATTGTACAAATAAGGTCATTGCCATGGATCTATTTTTTATCAGAACGGGCTCTGGTCAAAGGTCAGTATTGGCAAGAGGTCATGCGATACATGTTTTATGGTTTATTTTACACGTATAATTCGTTAGTAGCAGCCATTTGCACGCTTGATCCCATATAAGGCCAAGGTCAGGTCATAGAAAGTCAAAATATAAAATGGATAAATATAAGTAAAAATGCATGTTTCTAAACCAGTATTGTCTCAGAAATACAGTGGTGGCATTAATTTATATTTATCTGTTCAATAAAAGAAGAAAAAAAAATCAAAAAATTACGTCATGAAGTACTCATACTTATGGTGTCATCAGTCGGTCAAAAATGAAGATTTTGCTTTGAAATTAGATATGGGCATTTTCCCTGTGTAATTATCATACATATATTCCAGTTTTAGAAGAAAAAAAAATTATTTAGAGGACATTTTCCCAACATCTTTTTTTTTGGGGGGGGGTAAAAACCCAAATTGTCAAAAACCCGAGATAGCCATTTTAGACAATGGCATTTTCTATCATTTGACGTTTTGTATTGCCTTTTGTTATATAAATGGTCTTTGTACGGCCTGTTAAAGTTAAGTTTATTTTTGCGTCAAACTGGTGTGTAGTGACGTCACTGAATTTGTTATAACTCTATTTGTGCACAGAATACGTCAAATTGATGTAGAAGAAGATACCCGAAGTTTTGCGTGGATAGCGCTGTCCGTTTGTTAGCTATTGCGAAAATCCCTCAGGGGACGTTATTTCCCCCCCCCCCAGCCAATGGCGGATTAAGTCAGATTCGCAATCGTCGACAAAAGACTTAAGTTATGCATGAAAAATGCTGAGAGTCAATAATCCGTATCAGAAATGCTAAGAACGCATGAGGTATATTGATCAATGATGACAGAGTGATCGTTACTATCGCGCTTGAAATATCGTTGCAGTTTGGTTGTGGTTGCATGCGGTTGCCGATACCACTGCCGATACCGATTTCGGTACGCCGATACCATCTCGATACATGCAAGGCCTTGGCGATGCCAATAGTAAAACCAAGTTTTCCGTACAAATCGTATTTGTAGTCCCAATAGGTCGAAATCAGAGAAAGTACCAAAGAGACCAACGAAATCATCATAATGTATTCAAGACACTTTCGTTTTTGTCTTTTTAATCGGAAAATAAGGAAACCGAGAAGACTGCCACTGCGAAGGTCGGGAGACAAGAATCAACCCACCTCATCGTCGTCATCGAGACGCACCCTCTTCAGAGCCACGATCTCGTGAGTGTCACGATTCTTGGCCTTGAAGACAGTGCCGTACGTACCTGGAGTGTCAGGGCAACAGATGGCGTGAGAGATACATAACTTATCACGCCATCATAGCTTGTCACATGAGAACCGGCAGGTAAAGTGAAAAATACTCCTTATACAACACATGACAAGTATGAGCAGCCCACTAAGTTAACTAATAATGTGTTAGGTCAATTAAATGAAGGATACAGTTACATAATAATGTGTACAACAAAAAATGATGACCCAACTTTCACCTATATATATAGTCTGGAGACTGCCTGTAGCTCAGTATGCCTTTCCAGTTCACACCACCTGGTTCAATGATTCACAAATAAATCGCATCACTATCACTATGACTTGCACACAGAGTTATTATATACACATTCAGCATTCACATCTCATGCTATAACTCACCTTCACCAATTTTATCCAATTTTTCATATTTCTGCATTTCTCTGCAAAGAAAATATAATGAGCATGATGTAAAACAATCAATACAGAATAGTGTTTACTTAACCAGACCTCAAAACTTTAAATGAGGGAATTTCATTGTACAAGAGCTGCAATATTGTTGTGCCAACATAATCACAATGGCCTGTCTGGGAGGAAAATCAGTCAGTAAAACTGAAACAAAGAAATGTAAGGTCAGCATGTTTGAGGTCAGGTAGGCCATAAATATTTGGGCATTCAATATTTATACAACTAGACTCTGTCTGTGTCCTGTGAGTTGAAATTGATAGATGAATTGAAGAATGGGTTTCAGATAAACTCTAACAAGGAATAGTCATCACAGGAATGCCTCAAAGCAATGATTTCAGAAAATAAACTAAGAAAGCTGCCAGAAGCCCAGGAAGTAATGAGTTGCTGAGAAAGTACAAAAAATCGCAACAATAAAAAAATGCATTTAAGGAGTTGCATACAAATTATACACAAGTCAAAATAAAAGTTAATGTTTGAAAATTGACCATAGCATGTAAATTTATAGTATACTGCAGCAACTGCTTTTATTCATGTACATGAGAACAGGCTAAAAAACACTCGCTTGCCAGGCAGGAACATGTAACAGTGAAAAATGGTGGCACACAGCACTACCAATTTAGCACCAGCTGCTTTTGATGCATTAATGTAACCCAGTGCAAATGTGATTTTCACCCTTCTAGTCATCTCAGGTCAGGTCACCAGGTCAAGTCAAGAGGACCCTTACCTTATCATAAAGTGTGTGGTTGTATGCCACAGCCCAAGTGATTAAACCAAAGCAGTTTTGAAACTCACAGCCATTTATCAGGTGATTAGATAGGTACCTACAATACGAGTACCTTATATATTTATTTGTGCCATATCAGGTGACCTAGGTCAGGTCGATTTGTGACCCCATTAGTAATAAGTAAATGGGAAAATTAAATATGCATACAAGCCGATAGATAATGGCTAAATTTGACCGTTTCCACAGGCACCACTATTGGTGCAAATTTCAAAGCCCCAGTGTCACATTTTCTGTTCTTTGACCTGCTACAAGTTTCAACCGGGTGATGCCCCTCCCCCACGCCCCAATGGCCCCAGAGCATACATGTTTTTTCTTCAATAACATCACCAAACCAAAAGAAGGACAATGGGGTTTTCACCATTGCAAGACAAATTGATTGATGTAAATGCTGATATTGCCCTGACCTTGACCTGACCTAAAGTCAGGTCAATTTCTGGATGACCTAGCTAGAGGTCACCCAATATATAATTAAATGTGTCTCAACAAGACAAACACATGACATAAGTGTAGACTTTGCATCCGACAAAAGTTATTATTTTAAAACAATTTTGTGATTTTAAGAATGTTTCAAATTCAAAGGCTTCTGCTGAACTGTTGACACTTGACGACCGTATGTTAATTCTGATGGAAACGCGGTAACAGACAAACAAAAACAATTGCTTGATTAGCCGAGTGGGAGGAACAATCCAGGGGCGTATTGTCTGTCCAGATATTAAATGAATTGCTGGATGGAAAATAATATTAATTTACACTACACTCCAAGCCTCTAAACCGTGTACAGATAAATATAATATATCAATCTCAAAGCAAAAAGTTTATTTCACCAGTATGATCGGCATAAGCAATCATTTACCACAGCCATCATTTCTGACCAATAAGAGGTGAACATTAATAAATCAACAGATATGATTGGTTTCAAAGCAAAGCGAAAAACGTTCTTGGCACATTTTGAACAGACTTCTTGTTCCACAACTGCAGCTAAGTATACTGAGACGATTATGACGCACCTATGACATTTGTTTGCATGCTCGCCCGGCACATATCATCATCCTTTTCGCGTCCCGTGGTGGATGATCGTGCCGTGCATATGTTCGGCTTCGAAATTAATTTGAAAACCACTTAAATCAGGACGGAGGTATATATATAGTGTATTTATTCTGTTTCAATTTATCTTAAGCAGTTTAATAGGTATACAATCAAGGTAAGACAGCTTGACCTACGATCGAATACAAATCGAGATCGTGCGTCGTGGACACGGCATGAGCCAAGGAATAACATTTACATTTACAAAACACGGCTTCAGGCTATTTCAATTGTTATGCTTGGGAAAATTATGTATATTTGAATTGGAATGTGTGCATGGTAATCTTTTTACATTTGAATCGCATAAAATACAGAGCATTCACTGTCACAGTAGTGTCAACGGTATCAGTGGGGCTGGTGTCGCTGTTGCGCCCAGGCACTAAAATCAGTCAGCTGATTGTATATTCATTGGTGAGTGAAAAATGTAATGTAACTCTTTATAGTATCTCAATCAGCATTCAATGGTCATACATGATGTACCTAGGGTGTTTGTACCGTCCGTTCAAAGATAGCAGCAGATGTCAACTATTGCCGAATCTGTGCTGTCAGACAGACATATCGCCGGCTCGAATATACTGCACTGCAGTAGATTCGGCGATGTCTGAAAACTGGCAGCATATTCGTGACAAAATGGGAACCAACTTGCCGCGGCATTTTGGCGATTCTTAGATGCGAGCAGCAGATTCAGATATTCAGCGGACTCGAATATACAAAGCTACCAAGCAGATTTCGGCGAATGTCTGATCAGCATATTGGAGGTAACTTTCCACGGCATAGGCGGATCCAGAACGGGTGATTTGTCAGTTTGGGGGGGCAAATTCCAAAAAGTCTCGCACATTTCTGAAAACTCATCGATTTTGCTAGCTTATGGATCAGTAACTGATTTAAAATGCCGCTGCCGAGATGCTGACATCTGCCGACGTCGACGCGACATCGAAATGTTTATTGGGAACATAATGGAACCTGGCCATAGCCTTTACAGTAATTACGGTCACAGGGAACCACGATTCGAACGCTCCACTCGCATTTGCTCGCTGCGCTGTGGCCCTACCGGGAGGGGGGCTATCGACTCTCCCCCCAGACCATCTCGTAGACAAAACCTAACCCTACGGCGTAAATAAGTTATCGATGTATGAATGTAATGTCCTGCATACATTCACCGAATCCGGGCTGGATTCAGGTAGTTGGTTTCGTGCGTTCGAGCCCGGCGCAATATCTGTCTAAATAGCCAGCAGATTCGCAAATATGGCCGCGAAACATGTTGCGGAGTCCAGAAGAAAGGGGCCACGGGGGCCATGCCCCCCCCAAAACCACCAAAAATTGGAGCAATTTGACACATTTTCTAGATATTCGCAAAAAACTAAGCAATTTATTACAAAAGGAAAAGACTTGTTTAAATCAGTTACCTGATCCATAAGCAAGCGAAAATCGATGAGATTTTCAGAAATGTGCGAGGAACTGTTTGGAATTGCCCCCCCCAAACTGACAAAATCACCCGTTTCTGGATCCGCCCATGCCGGTGGAAGCTATTCCCGAATATGGCTGACAGACATTCGCCGAATCTGCTGCTGGTAGCTGTATATTCGAGTCCGGCGAATATCTGAATCTGCTGCTCGCATCTAAGATGCGCCAAAAATGCCGCGGAAGTTGGTCCATTTTGGTCACGAATATGCTGCCAGTTTTCAGACATTCGCCGAATCTATGCCAGTAGCAGTATACGAGCTGGCGAATGTCTGTCTGACAGCAGCAGATTCGCGAATATGAATCTGCTGCTATCTTGACGGACGTGGTGTTTGTCTCAATTGGAGTAAATGGCCATATAATATTTAGGTTTTGTCTTTATCAGACTTAATGGCCATATATTATTAAGGTTTCATCCAGACATGTGCTCAGATCCCAAAAACGGATCTCAGGATCTGATCTGTGGGATCTGGATCCAGGATCCGCTGGGATCCCTTTACAAATTGTCGATGGATCCACTGGGATCATAGATCTGTCTTCAATATTTGTCGACAGATCCGCCTGGATCCAAGATCGCAGGCACCATTTTGTATTGGGATCCACTGGGATCCCAGATCCGCCACTATACAGATGTTTATTTTCAGAACCAATTATTTAAGTAATTCTCAGTACTTTTCATTCGTTGTTAATGCAACTAGCATGGGTTCATGCTTTTTAGTTCGGTGTTGTCGAGAAATACTTTAATTATGGCATAATATGCAAGTTGGAACCTGTCGGATCCGAGATCCGTTGGGATCATAGACCCATTTTCATTGTTTATTATGGGATCCTGTGCGGATCCAAGATCTGTTGCAAAATTTATCGAAAGATCCACTGGGATCCAAGATCCACTGTTGTAATTTGTTGTGGGACAGTGGATCAGATCCAACATGCGTTTGTCAATGGATCTTCTTATGCGGTTCATAGAATCCAACTTTCAGATCCATTCACATGTTGGTTTCATCCCAATAGGGCTTATGGCTACGAGGGGTAGTTAAGGTAAGGTTGGGTTTGATTATGTTCCCCTCTCAATGATGCCATGAAGCCGGCTGCACTACCCGCCATTTGTTCAGGCTCATCATACTACCTTCAGTGCTGTGTACGGAAGTGTGATGCCTGCTCTACCAGTACCAGTATTTCTACATCACCAATAGCATAACAAGTCTGGTATTAGAATGTGTCCAGGGTTACAGTTGTTTACCCTACACCCAGACTGGAAAGTTTGCGAACTGCAGTGTGAGTGAAGATCTGCACCTCTTTGACTAAGTTACTGTCAGTTGGTACGCTGTGTATAGGAAGTGTAGTAAGGACTGGATGGTGCAGCTGGTTTGATGACTTCACTGGTGTCATGACAAAATATTTCCACAATTATTTATCTGCAAATCTTATCTGGAACCTTCTGGATGGATCCTAATCAAAGCTTACCTAACCTTTATAATATATTGCTGCTGATGGAGATTCAAACCTAACCCTGGGTGGAGATTGGTTGCACTAAACTTTGTCATGAGACACCAGTGATGTCATCAAACTGACTTCACCACCCACCCCTTGCTACACTACCTACACACAGCACCAACCGACAGGTACCTTAGTCAAAGATAACCAAAATCCACACTTAAAAATTATCACCTACAGCTTCAAAAAGTACATGATATTTGTCATGGAGGAGAATGCTCACTTTCACACTATCCATGCAGGATTAATGAACACAAAACATTTCTTCTTTAAACAATTTTATATGAGGCACCAAATGGCAATATAAGTTGGTGTTCCTAATCTCCCAATATCACCAACAACTTGATAAAATTTGACAGATTACTACCAGTTTTTCTTTTTGATCATTATTGACCAAATAAGGTCATGAAACTATAGTTTTTGGAAGATGTTTTAAAATATTAGTGGTTAAAAACACTACATACTAATTTATTCATTAGAAAATTAGTGTATATAAAGATCCAGTGAGAACTTTTTCCCACAAATCTCTTAAATTTACCAGTAAATTTGAGTCTGGTGTTTCGTGGTAATCTTTTGTGACAGTAGTGCAGTGTCCTAGGATTGCTTCAGAGTCAGGGTGCAGAGTGAAAAATTCAGACTGGAAATCAGGAAAATGAGTGGAAAATTATACCTAAAAAGAACCCTTTTTCAAGAATGTACCCATGGTCAGGTGGGTCTTGTTATTAAACAAAATTTGCTCCATTTTCTGGCTTTTTACATATTAAAATAAATGAGTGAAAATGTATATCAAAAGTGAAAAAGAGTGGAAAATAACCCTCAAATTGGGCAAAAGGAGTGGAATATTATTTATTGTAGAGTGTCGCGTTACAGCCAAAATTCCCAATCCTAGGAGAGGACACTGCAGTAGTGTCAATAAAACGCTGGCGATTTCGGGCGCGACTAGCCGGTTCCCGGGGACAATGACCAGACACGGCTGATCTCAGAAACTACGTGACCGATGTGTCATTTCTGAACCTTTCGATCCGGCGTGGTCCACAAGAGTGTCGTCCTGAGTTTTATCCATTTTGGTCCAATTTTAGTGGACCAAATCTGAACAAAACTGTTTTTGGTGATTTTGTTCTAATTTGGTTCACTTAGAGTAGAACAATATGTATAAAATCATAAGCAACACTCTTTTGGGCTACGCCGGATCGAATGGGGAAGAAATTACCCAGACTGGTCACACAGTTTGCCATCAGTATCTACAAAATTTCAATCTCGGATTTCGTGTATCGGTGACCTGAGGTCGGGTCAATTTTGTGACCTCCCCATTATAAGTCAATGGATAAATATTAAAATGCTTCCTTTTTCGAGGATATCAGTCCAATTTCTTCTGGATAGTGTTATCATAGGATATTTTGTATGATCCAATTGCAAGTTTTGTTCAGTGATTCATACGGGGTCATGTGAGGTCACCCGAGGTCACCTACACCTTTTCGTCAATAACTCTGGACATAATGCAGATAGAGAAGTGCAACTTCCACCTATGTGTTTGTCTCGTCCAGCCACGTCTTCTAATATGCAACCTGACCTACTTGAGTCGCCACTTGAACTTGACCTGAGGTATTTTTTTAAGTTGACCTAACATGTTAAAAGTTAACCAATTTAAAAGCGCTTTGACGAGACAAACACGATAGAGTAAACTGTATTGCGTTATCTTGATTAGATAAGAAGTTATTTGCGAAAATATTTGTTTGCCAAAAAACATATTTTTTTACTTTTATGACCTCTAGAGCTTAAACTATTAACCTGAGGTCAACTTTGAGGACAAGCAAGTCGATTGCAAATGTAAATGGCTGTCGATTGCTGTTTTCCGTTTGTTTCTAGATAACATAGTTCCCGAGATGTTTGGGGGTTCCTGGAGCGATGTCCTAAAACTGGAAAGTTTGACCTTCGATGACCTCTGATGACCTAAATTTTGACGCGAGCGCAAAAATCCGAAATATTTATCAAATAATTTTTATGACGGTTTGAACAGTGTTTTTATACGTGCCATAGGAGCCGAGTTAGAATGGGATGTTCGAACACCCCCTCCCCCCACAGTAGGGCGCGGGAAATGCAGAGGCCCAGTGGGACGCGGGTTAAAGACCACTCTATTGAGGTTCTTGTCTGCTCCATACTCTGTGCCTTAGCACCTTCTACAACTTCACTAATCCAGCAGTGCTTATTGAAGATTGACAGCCAACAGGTCATGAAATGCTTGCATTGGGTTCCGTAGAACTCTGAATTACTGATGACGATTTGTTGATAGTAGGCTTTACGATGGAAAGCTGGATATCAGCTGTTGTGTACCTACTAAACCAGGACTGTGTTTTTGTTTTGGCTTTCTTATTTTTGCTTTTGCTTTGTTTGCCATATCTGCTACATGTATTGGAATTGATAACCTTTTGGCAGATTGTCACTTCACAGCGCAGCAGAGATTCATCTGTGTAGTATGCAAAGAGTGGGATATATGCCCTGGCACCAAAACTATTTCCTTTGTTTGCTTTCCTTTCTGCTATAAGCATCATCATCATTTTGGTTAATTTTATGATTACTATATTTTATGACGCATTGATAACATACTATGTTCATCGTGTGACGAGAATATTTAGTGCACCCATGAACACCAGTTATCATTACCATCTATACAGTACACTCACTCATCCACTGCAATATCTCACCATCTCTACACACATCTCTTGCACATAGGGGTCAGGGCTTGCTCAACAAGCTATGTTTGGCTCGGATCCTGACCTTGAAAATACATCCATGCAGATGGTTCGGACAAGTTTAAAAAAAAAAAAAAATCAACTTTCATTTATATTCCTGTCTCTGAATATTCGGCTGAGTGGATATCATTGTATTTATTTCAATCATTTGCAGGGCAATATCTCACCAGCTCACACATCACTGCAGTGATATCTCACCATCCTGACGTCTCGCACCAGACGTTCTTGTTCACATGTTCTTGTCGACGGTAGACATAAGAACATGGTGACACAGAACGTCGACGACGTTTCTATTGTCAGCCATGTCACGTTGTGTGCAGCGATCTGAGTCCAGTCGCTCCTCTGTTTCAGCCGCCATCATGCAACTCTCGTGCCGTTTTTACTCGCAAAAGTTTCCGGAGATCGACGACGTGGTCATGGTGACGGTGCGTCAGATCGCCGAGATGGGCGCCTACGTCCACCTGCTCGAGTACAATAACATCGAGGGCATGATCCTGCTGTCTGAGCTCTCGAGGAGGCGTATCCGCTCCATCAACAAGCTGATCAGAGTCGGCAAGACGGAGCCGGTCGTTGTCATGCGCGTGGACAAGGATAAGGGTGAGCGGTGGGGAGGGGAGTAGGGGGGAAGAAGGGGAGCTGGTGGAGGGGAGGTGATGTGGAAGGGAGAGGGATGACTGGAGAGTGGAGTGTTTTTTACACGTGTTTTCACAAATCAATTTGCTCTCATGCTGCCCCGGTTCCATTGCGGATTCTAAGCAAATGTGATTTTTTTAGTTTTCTCAGTTTCGATCGATTGGTGCCGTTTCAGCTATGCACCTTTTTACGCCGCGCCTCCCACATATCCCATAATAACCATTGTGTTCCAGCGCCGGCCGCCAGATGGCACTAAATCGATTCAATCTAGGGAATGCTTGGCTATCCTTTTTGAATCTTCATTTTAAAACAAACATATTTGGTTTTAAAAAATGTTTCTAAACATTGGAAACAATGGATGATGATGTTTGGTGTCGGGAACTCCAGCTTTAAGCACATATTGCGTGCCGGCTGACTAGTCTTGTATCTGTCGATAGGAAACGCCTGAAGTTTTATAGCCGGTATCTTCGCCAGAAAATGATGACCATTGGGGAGAGTTATGATGGTTGCAGTAATCTATCTCTTTTAATAACACGCTGTATTTATTGTACACCATTTGATATATATAGCGTCTCGGTAAAGCAACTAATTAATGCATATATAAAGATATCTGATTTGACCGTCTCAAACTTTTTTCGGACGTCTGAAATGTTCATAGGCCGCACATATCAAGAACCCTTTAAAGTAAAAACCTACAAGTGTAAATCAAATGTTTCAAGAACATCAAGATGGGCAAGATCGGGTAGAGCCGAGTTATGTGTGGTTTTCCCAACCCGTATCGTGCGTTTCGGGTGGCGCGCGACGTTTTGGTCGACCCGATGCACCCGGGTACTGGACCGTGCGTGGCGGTGCGGGGGACATGGACGCCCTCACTGGTAAGATATTTGCACGTTTCTGGGGGGGGGGGTAGCTGTCAACACATAATACGAAGTGTCGCTCTATGTCCCTCCGCACCACCACGCCGGCCCAGCACTGGGTGCGTACTGCGTAGGGTCGTCCGGGACATCGTGCGCCGCCCGAAACTCGCCACATGGCTTAGGAAAAACGCACATTACTCGGCTCTTCCCAATCTTGCCCATCTAGATGTTCTTGAAAACATTGTTTTACACTTATGTGTTCTTGATTTGAGGTATTCTTAATATGTGCAGTCTATAAAAAATATGGCCGGCAAAAGTTTAACACTGTTAAATTAGTTGTCTTTTTATGTACATTAATTAGTTGCTCTATCGAGGTGTGATATGCATCAAATGATATAAAATAAATATGGCTTGACATTAAAAGAGTGTTCGTAGATACCGAAACCATCCATAATTATCACAATATCATCATTTTCGGCCGAGCTACCGGCTATACAACTCAAGCGTTTTCCTATCGCCACGATACAAAACTAGTCAAGCCGGCAACGCGATGATCTGTATAATGCATCCGTGATAAATATAACACTAACGCTAAACAACAAGACAGACAGGCGGGCTCATTCAGACAGGCGGGCACAGACATGGTGTTCATTCAATCCGTTAAAGCGTTCATACAATCCGTTAAAACAAATACGCTTTTCACGAGAGCAATACAATTAATCCCGGTAAATAATTTTCGTCGCAACAAATTTAATCTAGCCAGTAATGTTATTGTTCATAAACTATGAAATGTAGAGAATTATGCCCTCAATCGGATAGCATCACCGATGGATGGAATTTGTTGCGAAATACGACAGAATGATGCGGCTTTTTTTACAGCCAACGGCATGTAAGCCAGATAAATTTTAATCATCCTTAACTGGGAAGTGCTCGCACGAAACTTTGCTCGTTTCGAAGTATGCGATATGTGGTGATATTTTGGGTTACATTTTCATTTGTATCGACTGTCATGGGAGCACACGTGTGTCGCTTTGCATAGACCGATAAATTCCTTCGTTTTTGCGATAAATTATTTCGTTTTTGATCTCTTTTGTTGATAGCATACAAATGGGTGCGACTTTCATTTAATGACAATACTTTTTATTTCTTCAATCACAATGCCTCTTCAAGATAAAACGCATGCAATGATTACCTACTCCGCTGTCACCTGGATGGTGATATTTTTCACTGCCGTCACGATCATAGTTTTCTTCTCTATCCTACGAATGCTTTGGAAAGCCTGGAAATTGGTCACAGCAATCTAACCGAAATCCTCGCTCCACCTACCACTCGGTCGACCATTTTTCCCTCTCTGCCTAAATCGACTCGTCCGGACGTTATGCACTCAACACGGCCTCCCCCGCAGGCTACATCGACTTGTCCAAGCGGCGTGTCTCTCCCGAGGGCATCGAGGAGTGCACCGAGAAGTACTCGAAGGCGAAGGCGGTCCAGTCGATCTTGCGGCACGTCGCCGAGCTGCTCGAGTACGAGAGTAACGAACAGTTCGAGGAGCTGTACCGCAAGACTGCCTGGCACTTCGAGGAGAAGAGCAAGAAACAGGGCTCGGCATACGATGTGTTCAAGCAGGCCGTCAAGTGAGTTCTCAGTGGGCAGGGTATCAAATGTAGGTCACATCTTTGTTTTGTGACATCAAGTTTTGGGCCTCTTTTGGTAATATACTGTCAGGTGTGCTATATACAACGCCGTTTTATTTGGACTAATCACATATTTGCATTAGTGTCCTTTTTACTTAAAACTTGCATTCCTCCTTCTACTGATTATTTTCTCCATTGTATTTGCTTATTCGCTAAGGATGAGCCGTGAATTAAACTGCAGCCATATGAGGTACGAAGCGTGCCTAATGTTGTGCTGTGCTGACACTGATCTCGTCCGCCGCCAGCGAGCCGTCGCTGCTGGACGAGTGTGATCTGGACGAGAAGACGAAGAATATGCTGCTGCTCAACATCCAGCGCAAGCTGACTCTGGCCTCGGTGAAGATCCGCGCTGACATCGAGGTCGCCTGCTACGGGTGAGTGGGGGTCCGCCGTGGGATGGTGTGGGTCGGAAGAGGCGGGAAGTGGCGGACGACTGTAGAGTGGAGTGGAGGCTGACAGGAGGGGTTTATATTACCCGGGGAACTGGTGGGTCCTGCCGTTGAGGCTGGCATGGCTGTAGGTGGCGGCATCCTGTGATGTGATGGGGTACGCATGACTAACCTGCTGGTTGAACTCCATCTGACCGCTGTTGTCTGCGGCAGGTACGAGGGCATTGACGCCGTGAAGGAGGCGCTGCGGGCAGGACTGGCCTGCTCCACTCAAGACATGGCGATCAAGATCAATCTGATCGCACCGCCCCTCTACGGTGAGGTCATAGCCTGGATGGAGACCGGGGTAGTGTGACGGTCGGGGCCGGCGGCAGGCCTGAGTGAGGCGTGGAATTAACGGTGAACTCATGGACGGGACGGGATGGCTAACTAACCATCCGGCTTCATACTAATGTGGCGTGCCAAAGCTGGTGTCGAGCAACAATTGTATTACCGTGGCGAAAGAGATTAGAGCTGGCTATTGACAAGTGAAATCGAAGAAGTGATTCCGTGAGCTTGAAGGTATGTGTAGTGAGCCGGGACCCGTCTCCTGGCGTGGGTAGAGTGTGTGGATCCTGCCTGTCACTGTGTGGCTGCCACTGTAAGTCTATCAGCGTTGTGACGGCTCTCCGTCCTGTGCCCCCGTTGCAGTAATGACCACCAACACGCCGGAGAAGCAGGATGGGCTGAAGACGCTCGAGGCCGCCTGCGAGGCCATCCGGGAGAGCATCAAGGCCCAGGGCGGCAAGTTCGATATCAAAATGCGGTAAGTGCTGCAAGACAGGCAGCCCTGGTCGGGTTAGTCTGGCATGGTTGCGGCTTGTCTGGCTCATTAATTCCCCGCCTGTTTAGCTCAGGGAGAAGCGCTGGACTTCTGAACTATCCCGGTAGTGGCAAGCCGGTGTTCGAGTCGCTTCGGCGCTCGCTATTTGCTCCCTGGACTGGATGGCCCTGCGGACGGTGGCAGCCGTCGACTCAAGGCCAGGTGACGTCAGTGAGCGGGGCGACGCCGTGTCCAGTATATCGGGCAACGTAAAACTCGTCTCTAAATTATGCCGCCAACAGGATTGCTCGGATCGGGTGGTGAGGTCAGACCAGCGCAACAAGCTCTGCTTAGCGCGGTTCCTGACCTCGGAAAGCCATCCATACAAAACATTCGGACTAAATTTACAAAAATATATATATATATATATATATCTGGGGCAGGATAAAAAACATTGACACTATGTGTGTGCTTTACTTTTTCGAGTGTCTTCATTTATCCTTTTTCCATTTCTTAGACGCTTTCAGTTTATAAGTTCCCACAAGTGGGGGGTTTGTAGCATGAATTTGAAAATTTCCGCGACCGTGTAGCTTTGATTTCTTTCCGCATACCACATCCGACCCCGCGTCCCCTGACCTGACTCTGACCTCCGTGTCCGCCCACAGCCCAAGATCGTCACGGACGTGGACGAGGCTGACCTGCAGAAGCAGATGGACAATGCCGAGGCGGAGACGCGGCAGGTGGCCGGCGACGACTCGGAGAGCGGCTCCGGCTCCGGCTCCGAGGCCGAGGAGGGCGGGGAGGGCGGAGAGGAGAAGAAGGCGGCCGAGTGACCGCGCGCCGTGCCGCGCACAGCGGACCGGCCAGACGGGCCGGCGGCGTGGTGCGGTGACGGGGCACTGTGGTGGAGCAGGTGGCAGGGAGGGAGTGTGCAGGGGTGATGTGGACGTGCCCAGGTGTTGTGTCGCAGGCGTGATCGGCGAGGGCGGAGTGGTGGAGGGTGACAAGCGAAATGCGGCACAGCGAAGTGTCCGACGAAGCAGCGACCACGCAGGACACGAAGCGAGCAGCTCTCGTCGCACGCGCGAATGCCGTGGAGGCGTGCCTAGTGGCTGGACAAGGCCGCCAGTGTCCAGCTCCAAGTGATCCCTCTCAGAGCCTCTTCCTATGCACACTACAGGACCGACCTGGCGCTGCTCTCTATCTCAGCGTTCCTCTCGAACACAGTCGGCTCCGGGTGGCCTCTCTCGCTGCCTGTGACATCTGGTGACTCCTTAGCGCCCCGCGGCCGATCACAGCTAGGGACGCTGGCGCGCGCCCCGCTGCCCGTCCCGTCTGCTGCTGGTGGTGGGTGGGTCCGCCTCGATTCGGGCTCGCGAGGCGCTGCATCTCGGGCCGCCGCGCCTCTGGACTTCTCGACACGTTCCAGGTCCGAATGCTTTTATATTTCTGAGTCGCTGTGGAGCGCGGGGCGGTTGTGACGTGACGTGCTCTGGCGTGACGTGACGTGCTCTGACGTGACGTGCTGAAATAGATGTCAACCGTGATGACGATTTTATGTTGTTGGGCATTTTCAGGCCGGGCTGGTTTTGGAGCAGCTGGTGATTGTGGATGGGTTGGGTGGTGCTCCTACGTTACAGTCTGATGAAGACGTCTCACTTGGATAGTTTTGGGTTGTGGTCAATCTGCAAATGATTTGTGATCGGAAATGGAGTTTGGGACGTGGAGGTTTCATTGGCAAAGTAGGCTGCGGCTATGATCATCTCAAATATCAAACGTGCTTCGCAGTTCGTCGGCGTGCCCCGAGCACGAGTCCGCATTGATTGAGTACCCTTTAATGGCTGCCTGTTCGATCGGATGCACACATTCTGAAGCCGGTTGGTCGGTCATTCATTTCCTTTAAGGTAGCTGCTATCGATGACAAGTTCTCAGAATGCTCCGGTTTCAGGAGTTGGCCATCTGCTGTCGAACTATTGATGCTGATAGGGGTGGAAGTCTCTGCGGCGCCGGGTGCGATGGAGACAATGTCTCTCTTTCCTTGTGATTCGTGCAGGTTTTGCTTAGCCTTGCTGGTGTTCAGGTGTACACAGTCGAAGATTGACAAAATCAAGTGACTGAATAGATAGATACTAGAGGTCAGGTAAACTCGTAATATTTATCTTCTCAAAGGCAAACGCTGGTTCAGAATTGAACTGTGGCCAGGCAGACAAAGGACAGTGGCATCCGGGCAAGGCGGCCGACGGCAGCGACACCTGGCAAACCATTCATAGCGGCATCTAGCGGATCATTTGTAGCGACACCTATCGAAACAAACTCGAGACAAGAAGAGCAAACGTCTGCTGACTGAGTGCTGAGCACAGGCATGATCCGTAACCAAGGGAATGAAGAGCGTGATGTGCCATGTGGACACAGTGGGTGCCGTGGGTACGGGCTTTGTTGTTCAAGCGGAGCTGCCTCACTACTTACTAGAGACAACGGCTATGTAAACGGCTATCGCTTAGATTGTAGCAATGCGAGGGCAAGGTTGCATGGCTTGACCCAGGGGCGTGACCATAAAATGTCGAGTGGGGTGAGGACTGTCTGGTGTTTTGGGGGCCGGACCAGCCGTCGGTGTTTTATTCACACAGGCTATTTAAAATATTGCTATCTGGGGGCGGAGCGATTCTGCCCCCCCCCCCCCTGCTCGCCTCTACCATATTGTTAACTCTCGAACTGTTCCATGCTAACTTAAAGGTTCCCCTTCCCCGTTTTTTCCTTTTTTTTTTTTTGGGGGGTTTAAATGGGGATTAAAATATTGAGTTGCAGTATGTTTCTTCACTGAAGCATTTCGGTTGTCGAGCGAAAATACCTTCTCCAATACAACGTAAGTTTAAAGGATGTATTACTGCCGATGGCAGCAACGACGCGTGTACTGGCATCAAAATGTCACCGCTAAACAGCTGGCATCGCGAGTCACCACCCGCGCACAAAACAAAGCAAAAAAAGTGAAACTCATAAACATATCTGCAGTGTGAGATGTACAGATCACACACAGTACAGCACGAGACATACTGACATGATACGCCTCATGACTCGAGCCTCACAGCTAGCATTTCTCCCCAAGGCTTCGGGCTTCAGAACGACATAGAGAGAAAGCTTCTGAATCCCATAAGCAGGGGGCAAGGACATTCGCTTAGCTTTCGCAAATATTCACAGAGTGAAGCGTTTATCAAAACACAAACGCTCGGAGAATCGCGGAGAACACCACCTGACATGATCGAACGCGACCACAGAAGGATAGAGGCTCACAGCGCGCGCGAAGGCTGTCCTGTTCATAAGCCGCAGGCAAAACTTTGTGATGGGTATGAAATATGATAAGATCGAGTAGCATCAGTATGCAACAACACAGTTGTTTTGTTTGGTTAATATAAGGCCGCTTCGGTGACCGGTCCGCTCGGACCATTGCGCTGCGCAGCCATGGGATGAAGAAGAATGGTGTAGTGCAGGGGCGCAGCCAGACCTTCGGCAAGAGGGCACGGCATCCCCAGGGGCTCTCTCGGCAAATTTTTCCCCCCCCCCCCCCCCCCCGAAAAAAAAGGGAAAAAAAATGGGGGGCGGAAAAGGTATCTCCTCGGATTTAGGCCACTATATTTGTGCAGGCCCTTAAATGGTCGCAAACAGGACGTCGCCGATATTTTGGTGTGGGGGTCGGCCCAATGGGGACGGGGTACGTACCCCCTGTGCCCCCTGGTATTGTGGGTCAAAATGTAATACCGATCGGGCAACCGTTCATGGACTTACAAGTCCCTTCCCCGCGGGGCGAAGCTGCGAGGAGAGCCCAGGCTATGAAGGCGGCCACCACTCCTGGGGCGGCTCGGGGGCCATCACATGTCCGGTGGCCAGCGACCACCAGACCCGGGTTAACTCTGACGTCACCACCAGACCCGGGTTAACGTGGGCGTGGCCGGGGCGCGACAGAGGATATGGGACCGGCAGTCGGGAGGATTAGAAGGTTGTGTTGAACAACAGGTTATGTTGAAGGGTGATATATGTACAAACAGACATGTCTCTGGTTCTACAAATCAGAATTAACCAGATCATGCAGATCCTTCCACCGCTACCAGACGTTCTTCTTCTATATACGGATGCAAAGCAGCGGCGCGTACTTGTCCTCCCCGGCTCTCTCCAGCCTCCCACGCCGCTTCATCGTTCAACGACACTTCGCTGTCTTCTCCGGAGCTCCCCACCTTGCTGGTCCTCTTCCGCTTCCCTACGTCGCTCCGCCGTGTCCACCGTTACTCTCGCGTCACGTTTCCGTTGCCCTTCTAGTTGAAGCCGCCGTTGAGAGTGCCGTCGCCCTTCTAGTTGAAGCCGCCGTTGAGAGTGCCGTCGCCCTTACTTAGTTGAGCCGCCGTTGGGAGTCCGTCGCCTTCTAGTTTGAAGCGCCGTTGGGAGTTTGGCCGTCGCCCTTCTAGTTGAAGCCGCCTTGAGTGCCGTCGCCCTTTCTAGTTGAAAGTTGCGTGAGACTTAGCCGTCGCCTTCTAGTTGAAGCCGCCCGTTGGGAGTGCCGTCGGCCCTTCTAGTTGAAGTTGCCGTTGAGACTGCCGTCGCCCTTCTAGTTGAAGCCGCCGTTGAGTGTGCCGGCGACGTCCACACTGCGGCTGCGGCGCCCGTTCGGCGGACAGCTCACGTAGACGATGAGCACGACCAACCGGATCAGCAGCGCCACACACGCCACGCCCAGCACGCCCGCCAGCACGGCAGGCACGGCACCCGGCGCCCGCCAGAAGTTGTTGTCGAACACGCCCGACAGCGCCCACACAAACGCTGCAGGGAGAGAGGTGCAGGTTACATCAGACACAGGAGAAAACACGTACGGATCATAAACACGCCCGAGAGCGCCCACGCAATAGCTGCCGGCAGACAGGCGGGCTTACAACAGGCACAGGAGAGAGAAAAAGCAGCAGATATTGAGTAGGCTGGCTTAATGACATCACCACAACAAAAGGCAAATAGTTTGTATGGGATTGCGGGAACATTAAATTCTACACCAGGTTTACCTAGCGGAAACAATTGAGATAAATACCAAGCGCATAATGATGCTAACGTTACATTCCACGTTGTGAAACGAAACAGCGCAGTTGGCCAGTGCATTGTCTAAAATCCACTCACTGAATCCGGGTGAGATGGTCCAGCGTGTGTATTTGTCGAGCACGGTGACCTCCAGCACCAGCCACAGGATGATGAGGGCTCCGAGCACGCAGGCGATCACCAGGCTGGCCACCTCGTTAGACGCCTACACGAGAGAAGCGGTGTCAGTGTACTGACTGTGCCGACCGGGACGGGGGTGGAGACAGGGACAAAACAGGGGCGGATACAGGGACAAAACAGGGGCGGATACAGGGACGGATACATGGACAAAACAGGGGCGGATACAGGGACAAAACAGGGCGAATACAGGGACAAAACCAGTGGGCGGATACAGGGACGGATACATGGACAAACAGGGGGGCGGATACAGGGACAAACAAGGGCGAATACAGGGAAAAAGGGGCGGGAACACGAGGGGAAAAACAGGGGCGGATACAGGGACAAAACAGGGGCGGATACAGGGACAAAACAGGGATGAATACAGGGACAAAACAGGGTGGATACAGGGACAATACAGGGACAAAACAGGGGCGGATACAGGGACAAAAGGGGCAGATACAGGGGCGGATACAGGGACAAACAAGGGCAGATACAGGACAAAAAGGGGCGGATAGGGACAAAACAGGGGCAGATACAGGGACAAAAGGGGCGGATAAGTGAAAAAAAAACATGGGGGCGGATACAGGGACGGATACATGGACAAACAGGGGCGGGATTTACAGGGACAAAACAGGGGCAGAATACACGGGACAAAACAGGGGCGAATACAGGGACAAAACAGGTGGCAGATACAGGGGAGCAAAACAGGGACGGATCAGGGACAAAACAGGGGGCGGAATACAGGGACAAAACAGGGCGGATACAGGGACAAACAGGGATGAATCAGGACAAAACAGGGTGGATACACGGCGACATACAGGGACAAATCAGGGGCGGATACAGGGATCAGAAACTGGGGCAGAATACAGGGACAAAACAGGGGAGATACAGGGACAAACAGGTTGCGGAATACAGGGACAAAAAGGGGCGCGGGATACAGGGACAAAAAGGGGCAGATACAGGGACAAAACAGGGGCGGTACAGGGAGGATACATGACAAACAGGGGCGGATACAGGGACAAAAAGGGCGGAATACCAGGGAAAAAAAGGGGCGGACACAGGGAAAAAAAGGGGCGGTACAGGGACAAAACAGGGGTGGATACAGGGACAAAACAGGGGCGGACACAGGAAAAAAAAACAGGGCAGATACAGGGACAAAACAGGGGCAGATATAGGGACAAAACAGGGGCGGATACAGGGAAGGATACATGGACAAAACAGGTGGCGGATAACAGGGATCAAAACAGGGGCATATACAGGGATCAAACAGGGGCGAATACAGGGACAAAACAGGGGCGAATACAGGGACAAAACAGGGGCAGATACAGGGACAAAACAGGGCGGATACAGGGACAAAACAGGGGCGGATACAGGGACAAAAAAGGGGCGGATACGGACAAACAAGGGCGGACACAGGAAAAAAAAAAACGGGGATACAGGGACAAAACAGGGGAGATACAGGGACAAAACAGCGGGGTCGGATACAGGGACAAAACAGGGCGGAATAACAGGGACAAAACAGGGCGGAATACAGGGAACAAAAAGGGGCGGATACAGGGACAAAACAGGGCGGATACCAGGGAAAAAACAGGGGCAGATTACGGGAAAGTAACAGGGGTGGATACAGGACATAACAGGGATGAATACGGGACAAAACAGGGGTGGATACAGGCGACATAAACATGGAGGATACAGGGACAAAACAGGGGCGGATACAGGGACAAAACAGAGGCGGATACAGGGACAAAACAGGGGCGAATACAGGGACAAAACAGGGGCGGATACAGGGACCTAACAGGGGCGGATACAAAGAAAAAACAGGGCGGATACAGGGACAAAACATGGGCGGATACAGGGACAAAACAAGGGCGGATACAGCAAAAAACAGGGGCGGATACAGGGACATAACAGGGGCGGATACAGGGACAAAACAGGGGCGGATACAGGGACAAAACATTGCTGCGAAATGGTGAGGGCTTATATGTAAGGTTGTGTTAAGGAAGACAAAGCGCGAGCATTGTCATGCTTTTGGAGAAAAGCCTTGCAGCATTTGACATGGCATTTTACGTTGGAGCTAGTGTACCGTCGCCAGTGCACGGGAGGATGTCACCCCTGACATCTTTCCATTTGCAGTATTTTTTCTCCATTTTTCAGTGCCCTTCTTTCGAATAATTTGACACATACTCTGAAAATTTAGACCTTCTCCCCACATGACACGTGACCTTTGACCTGTTTATCAAGGTCATATCAGGAGCAAATAGCGTCCAGTAGCATCATCGATGCTTGTAACTTGTGCAGTTTCAGAATAGTTTTTGTTCAGGACCATATTCACATGTGTTACCAGGTGACATTTATGGTTCCCACCGAGATCGTGACCACGATTGACCTGTTCAGAGGTCAACTGAGGTCACTGACCTCCGATGACCAAATTGATGGCTTTTTGGCTTCTGGCAGTTTCTAGGACATTTTAAGTCGCTGATTTCAGATATGGGATCCATTTTACACAATTATATGTTCCATTGGGGTCATACGCTTCCTCAGATCAACCGAGGTCACTGACCTCCGATGACCTGACAATACTTTTTGTGGAATTTGGCAGTTTCTATGGTATTTTGTGACGCTTTTTTCAAATTTGGCACCTATTAAGCATAATTAGATGTTCAATCGCGATTTTAGCTCGATTAGTATCCAATCTCTACACATTCACGAATTGATGACATCCGGGTCATTGACATAACCTCAGAGGTCACCTAACTACCCAGGACCTTATAATCAGGTGTCAGTGGCTTCCTCTCATTGCAAGCAGCACGCTCGTTTTTTAATCGAATCTCTTGCTCAATTAGGAGCGAAACGCCAGGGGGCGGGGTCGCACTCCCCCCCCCCCGCACGGTNGTGGGAGGAGCTGCGAATATCGGTAGCCTACCTAGCCGAATACACAGAGGTCTGGACACAAACGGCAGCTGGCACAACAGACGGCTGACACGGAGGCAGGTGCCGTCGTCTGGTGGACCACCGAGGACCAGTGACATGTCAACACCTGAATCCGGCCACACCACTCTGACCTGGCCAGCGGCCGCCCTACTTTGGTACTCACTGGGCGGTATTTTGCAGACGGTGGCTGGGTGCCAGCCGAACCGATGGTTACAGTTGGGCGACTGAACGAAGATGGCCGATTCGCTCAGG
Source organism: Semibalanus balanoides (assembly GCA_014673585.1). NCBI lineage: Eukaryota > Metazoa > Arthropoda > Thecostraca > Balanomorpha > Balanidae > Semibalanus > Semibalanus balanoides. The sequence goes on along the minus strand of VOPJ01008580.1, from coordinate 25,129 downwards.
CACTCGGCAAATACCTCCCCGCCTGCAACAACACACATGCCAACATGGTTATACACTATACAGTGAGTCTGTCAGTCTTAGACTGACTGTCTTTAGCTGTTTCAGTTTGAGTGAAGACTGCCCCCCCCCCCCCCCACTGTCCGCGCCGCCGCCGCCGCCGCCGCCCACCGCCGGCGGCCCACCCTGTCAATTTTTTTTTAAATTATTTATTTAATAATTTATTAAATTAATAATAAAATAAATAAATTTATTTATTTTAATAATATTAAAATAAATAAATTTATTTATTTTATTATATATTTTAAAAATTATTAATAATATAATAAATAAATAATAATAAATAATTTATTATTATTTATTTATTATATTATTAATAATTTACTAAAAAAATAATAAAATGCATTCATTTATTTTAATATTATTAAAATAAATAAATTTATTTATTTTATTATTTATTTAATAAATTATTAAATATATAATAAAATAAATAAATTTATTTATTTTATGATTTATTTAATAATTTATTAAATAAATTAATAAATTTAAATTTAATTTATTATTTATTTATTTATTTATTAATTAGGCTGTGTCAAATGGAGTTTTTAATCTCGGATCACGGTATCCCATGATATCATCGTGCTTCAGGCCCTTGGGAACAATATGATACCATGCATTTCTCCTGAATGTCATCCCCCATCCGGCCGATCGCCGGGGAAGATCTCGCACAATTTTGCATAGGGCGCAGTAGCGACGCCATGCGGCCATCACCGGAACTACTGTACTATCTTAACCTGCATCATCTGTAGCTAGTCTACAGTTAAAGGTAGAGGTTTCAAACCAGCTTTAATATGCTCTTAACAGTCCTGGGTATCACTGCATGCACCAACACGTTCAGGCAAGGACCTATACTGGCTTTCAGATGACATCAGCCACCAATCTGCCCTAATTTCAGCCGTTCTAGCATTGTGGAGCATTGGAGCGTCACGCTTTGCTTACGCGGAACGAAATCTGAACATTCAGTTTGCACACGGTGATGTAGATGGCACTGGCAGCGATAGCATCCTTGATCAAGCATGTTGTATTGACTAACTGGATCTAATTGCCGATACATAGCAGCCATCATGAGAGCAGCGCGCGCGCGATTGTGCTGCGCGTCATGGTTTACTGAAATCGGACAGAGCAGCCACCAAGGAATCCCGTATACCGTGACAACAGGACAGGGCAATTGGGACCTGTAGGAACTAGGAAGAGTCAGACTCTATTGCTCCATGATTTACCAACTACCAATATATTTTTTCGTTTGACAATTTTTCATGAAAAAATAGTAGGTTAATCAAAGGCTGCATACAATTTGCTGGCACTAATTAATCATCTATAAAAAGGCTTACGTTTATAGCACCCATGACTTTCAAGAGAGGGGACACTTTAGGGCATAGTTTCTGTAACTATATGGGTATCATTCACGCGTCTTCGAGACAGCAACGCATTCCAAAACAAAAGTGATCAGTGATTTGTATCCTCCCTTAGCACCGATTGCGCTTGCATTTTGCATCGTTCAGTTCCTTTTACTACGGTGGAATGACCTGAGTTGGTGACGCGCGCACCATGACAGGACGCTGTGTTTAGAATCATCCGATCTGACTCTTGAGAGCCAATGTTTCATCTATAATAAAAATGTATTGGTATCTTATCATAGCCAAGTCTGTTAAAAACATAATAAAGCTAGCTTGAAACCCCTACCTTCCTTTGCAGAGCTACATATGTCAAGTTAAGATAGTACAGTAGTTCCGGTGATGGCCGCATGGCGTCGCTACTACGCCCTATGCAAAATTGTGCGAAATCTTCCCCGGCGGTCGGCCGGATGGGGGATGAAATTCAGAATCAATGAATCGTGACATATTGTTCCCAGGCCATGGAGCACGATGATATCATAGGGGCCCCGTGATCTACGACTAACGACATAGCAAATAACAATTTTACATAAGGCTCACGGTGAGCCTAGCTGAAAGCTGCCCGGCCCAGATCACCCATTCCCTCACCGATGTAGTAGAATCGGACTCCATGGCCGATGTTTCTCCTGGTCTGCTCGACCACCGGGTTCCTGTTGATGTTGCTCAGCAGGCCGAGACAGAAGCGGTCAGAGCTGCTGGGGTCGGTAAAGCCGTCCACGGTCAGACTGGGCTGAGAGGCGTGGAACGTCTCACCGACGCGACTCGACAGCTCGTAATAGCTGACCGAACACCAGAAGGTCGGCTCGCAGTAGGTCACCGGCTGGGCGTCAGGCGCCACCACCGGCGGAGGTGGGGACGGCAGCGAACCTGACAACCGACACAGGTGACACAGGCATGGGTCAGAGGCATGGGGATGGCCATCATATATACACAAGAGTTTTGGCGCGCTAAAACACCAATCTGCCACACACGCGTCGGCCAAGCATTGCAGTCTTTCTTTTAAACTCCTTTATCTGAGCACAACAAAGAAATTATTTCGTTTTTCAGCAACATCAGCCTCACATTGTGAGGTCCTGGTTTGAATTGTTTGATTCGGCTGAATTTCCTAAGCGCACCATGATCCATCACTGCATGGCAGCTACCTCATCCCGCTCCCTCAGCTCCCTCGGCTCCTCAGCTCCTCCCAGCTCCTGCAGGCTCCCTCGATTCGCTCCGGTCGCTGGCCTCAGCTCCCTCGAGCTCCGCTCAGCTACCCAAGCTACCTCAGCTACCTCAGCTCCCCCAGCTCCCCAGCTCCCTCAGCTCCCTCAGCTCCCTCCGTCGCTCCCTCAGCTCCCTCAGCTCCCTCAGCTACCCCAGCTACCTCAGCTACCTCAGCTACCTCAGCTACCTCAGCTCCCAGCTCGCTCCCTAGCTCCCTCCATCGCTCCGCTCATGCTGCCCTCCAATCGCTCCTCTAGCTCCCTCAGCTCTCCTACATCGCTCCTCAGCTCCCTCCACCGCTCCCTCGCGTCGCTCCTCCATTTCGCTCCATCACTCCTCCACCTTCCCTCAGTTTCCCTCAGCTTCCCTCTTCACCGCTCCCTCAGCGGTCCCTCCAGCTCCCTCTAGTCTCCCTCAGCTTCTGCTCCCTGGCCGCCTCCCGCTCAGTTCTCCTCACATCGAACTCCTCAGCTTCCCTCCACCGCTCCTCAGCCGCTCCCTCCACCGCTCCTCAGCTTCCGCCATCGCTCCATCTAGCTCCACCTTCCACTCGCTCCCCTCAGCTCCTCTTCCAGTCAGTCTCGCCTCAGCTCCCTCCACCGCTTCCCCACAGCTCCCTCAGGTCTCTCTCTTCTGGATGCGCTCCCTCCAGCTCCCTCTAGCTCCCCCGATCTGCTCAACTCAGCTCTCCTGCAGCTTCCACCACATCGCTTCGCTCAGGCTTTTGCCCGTCAGCTCGCGCCCATCGCTCCCTCAGCCTCCCTCGTCCTCCTATCGCTCTCCTCAGCTCTCTCTCGCTATCCCACGTCGAGCTCTCCATTCTTATCTCTCAATGCCTCCAACTCGCTCCATCAGCCTCCTCATTCCGCTCCGTCTAGCCGCACCTACCATCGGCTGGTCACCTCGAGTCCGGTCCTCCCATCGCTCCTCAAAGCTCCCACCTTGCTCTCGCTCAGCTCCCTCCGTGCACTGACTGTCGTTTCTGTCGCTATTGTCGCCGTCCTCGGACATGAAGGAGGCCGGCGGCGAGTCGGGCAGTGACGCCGCCGGCGACTCCATCGGCGCCACCTGCTCCATCGGGGACGTCATCTGGGCGTTCTCGGGCGGCAGCAGCGACAGTTCGTCGACGGCGGGCGGCTGGGCCGGGAACTCGCTCGGGTCCCGCTTCGGCACCAGCACGGCCGGCAGAGCTGCGACACAACCAGCATCGTCAGAGTCCTGACGTCAACACACCGCCAACAACACACCCAGAACCTCCGCAAACACTGTTAAAGCTCCATACACACACAGTCAAACCTCCATACACAAACACTCTGATTCCACACTAACAGACAAACCTCCACACACAAACACCTTGACCTCCAAACATTCTGCACACAAACAGACTGACCTCCAGACATGTTCCATTCCCCCAGGCGTTTTGGCCTTTAAATGAGTATTGTGGCGACGGGTGATTTATGCTATATGGTCTTCCGCACGGCTGCTAAGCTATTGCTCTCCGTGCTTACCTTTTCCACTGTGCAAATTTTTTGAGTCAATGAGTATCATGAACTTCCGCGAAATGGGGCGCCAAAGATCCTTCGGGAATCATGTGGATCGAGGTTCAGGGATCCAAAGTGGATCTCAGGCTATTTTCGAACGTTTTTGATAGACAAACAAACCAAACAGGCTCAGGCAATAGAGAGGGATCCGGACGCTAGAAGTTACAACGCATACTAGTGGTTATTGTTTTCAGAACCTTGATTCCAAATTTGAGGCTTCTGGGATCCGAGCACATGTCTGCTGACCTCCACACACCAACACCCAGACCCCCCACACACAAACGCTCTGACCTCCACACACGAGCAGCCTGACCTCAGACTGCTAACAAACAGCTTGACCTCTCACATTAACAGCTGACCACGTCGACCCACAGCAAGCAGCCGGAACCTCCTGACATCCGAACACCGACACAGACGTACTCACCGAGCGCCTGTGTGCGGAGGTAGTGGTAGGGGTTGACGCACACCTCGTCCTTCTTGGAGGTGAAGGAGAACTGGCAGTGCTCGATCGGCTTGAGTTCGTGGTGCGACTGGAGGTCGGGGTAGCGCCAGAGTCGGCAGTAGATGACGTGAGGCAGACCCTTCTTTTCAGACACCTGCAGCCGGCCGTCCAGCGACCTGACCATACATAGCACACAGCCAGCTGTCACACTCATCGGCATCGCCATTTGTCGCTTGGCGTTTCATTAAGGGTGGCATGGCTTTTCAGTCCAAGTGATATGACAGTGATACTCAAATCAGCAAAATCACCAAAATACCCAATCAAAAATTATCCAACAAATGCGAACACATTCAAACGGGTAAAATGACGACTAGCTCACGCTCATTCATTTCTTGCAGCGCCTACGTCACATGGCTGACGTCCGCGTCTCTCGCACATTCACTGGAACTGAGATGGACAGAGCACAGGCCCGACAATTGGAAAACTTACGGGCGTGCTCAGCGCGCACTCTGGGAAGCTGCAATTGCACATTTTCGGTATGATGAGAACGCCTGTTCGACAGCAGTGGAGCGACACATTAACACGGACCACTTTCCATTCAGCTGGCAACTTCCCTAACAAAAGTGACGCATTGACAGTGTTCAACACATGCAGTCCTAGAATAGGCCGGAATGTCGTGCACAGCATACCAATGCTGACCCCATCAATTTCACTCCACCTCTATGCTGACATGTATTTCATGACAGGTCTTCGGGTGCGTTGGACCATGCCTATGCGTGCTATGCCTAGGTAGAACAAGAGAATTGCCTGCAGCACACTTCATTTTGTTTTCCTCTCAAGAAACAAAGTCACACAGAAGTGTTGAACTTTAAGCATCACTCAAATTCTACAAGCCCCCCGGCCAGCCAGTTAGCAGCAGTATTACTTCCGTGTTATTCAGTAGTGGCGCAGTGCTCTCACCTTGGTATGGTGATACACTTTGTGGCCGGGTCTTGACTGGAAATGGCCCGCTCCAGCTCCTCCACTGAGCCGGGGCACTTCTTCAGCCGCTTGATCAGGCTCTTGACAGCCTTCTCTGACCACTTGTCTTCGCCGTCACCCTGCTTCCAATTCAGCAGTCTCTTAACCACAGGAGGCGTGAACGGGTTTATGGACATGATCCACCTTGCTATTACAATGATGATGCATGAATAGCACTAGAGATCTGGAAAAAAGGTAGATATACAAGCAAGTCAATGGTTGAGTTTTCCTACATAATATAACAAAGTGACAATAGTCAGAAAAAACAGAAAAACATGCATTTTTATTTTCTGGTCATGTTTCCTATAGGATAGGTTTCGGATACCATGCCCTGAACAAAACCTGCTGTATAGACACTAACCCTGCCATCAGCCTCTCGTGTAGCTCGGTCAGGATAGAGCTGGACCGCATATATAAATGAACCACCCTGGCAAGGTGGGTTCGAGCCGCTTCGGCGTTCACTTTTTGCTCCTAGCGGGGATGACCTGCGGCCGGTGACAGCGGCCACGTTCATGGGTCAGATGAGGCCAGCGAGTCAGGCGGACCGTCATTAGTCATTAGGGGACGTTAAACTTCCGTCACTGAATTCTGCCGGTGACTGGAAATGCACAATCGGATGGTGGGGGTCAGAGCCTGCACAACAAGCTTGGCTTTTCATGGGCCCTCATCTCATAAATCCATCCCGTAAAAACCATATATTGATAATTCATCACATTTTGCATATAAATATTCCTACCGAAATATATTTCAAGTTAAAGTTGATAAGCGTTCCACGCTTTCAATGACCGGTACTTGCAACCTGCTTGCAAGTACTTTTGGATCTCATCAAACTGCGGTCTTTTTCCGAATTTTCTTACGCAATGAAGTGGAAAAGATATCTCAAATCCTGCTTGTTTCGATAATGTGACCGGCGATCCTATTCATTTGATAGCCATTGAATAAACAAGGAAATCAAATTAGCGGTTAAACTTGGCCCCCTATGGCGGCCTAGTTGTACTGGTTTGTAAATTGTTTCATAATGTCAGCATTACAAGCTTTGTATAACTTTGTATCTGGCTGCATACAACACTATGGTTAATATTATCATTGCAAGAAATCATTAAAAAAAATCGATAAACAATTAAACATTGGCAATTAAATCGGAAAAATCAACTTAGCAACCAACGACGGCCTTTTAACACGCGCACTGGAGGGGGGGGGGCACTTTTGTGCCCCCCCACATGTTTTTCGTGAATATCTAAAAAAACAAACGACGGCGCAGGGCGGTATGTTTGTGGCGACATTCTACGGCACACAGTAGCGGGGGATCGTTGAACGTAAGAAAATCGAAATCGAGTCGGCAAAATTTTTGAGTTATAATGGATTTGATTCGCAAAATGGCGCCAGAATCGAGGATCGGCGAAGCGATATCTTCGGAACAAACAGTCAGATCGGGACGATTCAAACGCCACTTGGTAGCCAGTGTCGATCTTCATCCCGCAAATGGGAGAATTAAGACACAATTGGCAGTTTGGACCTGTGACGTCAACAGAGGTCAAAATCCTCAAAAAAGGTGACATTTGGCCCGATTTGACCTTCGATGACCTCGTTTGACCTTGCAAGAGGTATTGACTAAAGGTCACGCGAAAATTTCTAGAGAATGTAGATCATCACAGCACCTACCTACCCTGTAGGTAGTTTGAAACGTTCTAGCTATCATAACTTTCGGAGATCTCACGGGGGACCCAAGTAAAGTGCTCCCCTCCAGGTTGCGTGTTTAGGTAACATGAGCCCTCTCCCGTGCGCGTGTTAACCATATTCCTGGGGGCAGATTCTGCCCCCCGGTATTGTTGGTTTGCCCGCCGCTCTGAACGCGTTACGTCTATTGTCTTGAAACTATTCGGACTTTTTCCTCAATATGAATGACGGCGTGTTTTCTGTCAAAATTTTGGGAAAAAATCGGTGTCCAGCAGAGGGCGGCTCCCAGGGTCATGTTTTTGGGAGGTCGTTACGAAATGCGGTTGTTGCGGGTGCAGGTACTTCCTTCGTGGTTTTGCGCGGGTGGAATAAAGCGTCAAAACTAGTCACTGCTATAGGCATCAATACAAAATTGGATTATACATAATTTTGGGGCAAGAGGCGCACTAGGTCTACAATGGGAGGCGATAGGTCCCAATCAATTTAGGCCCACTAGTCATAATAAGCGAAGATGATATAACGGCGTTTCCGCGCATGGGGTGCCCCCACGTTTTTACCTTGAAATCCGCCCCTATGCACAATGTTTACGATTTAAACCAATTACAGCAACAATCCTACATGTACGTTCCCACGTCCCAATACACTCACGAAACAGCACATATTTTTATCCAAATCTCGTCCCAATTGTATTTATTCCCTGAAAACGCCCCTATGATTTGTTCATTTTTTGTACTTGTTCCCCTTTCATACATTGAAGACCATGACAATTGAAGCTCAAAAATTTTTTTGCATGAAAACTCGGTCGAAATCACAGTGGCCACAATGACCTTTCAAAAAACACCTCCAAATTGTTCGTATTTTGTGCCCCATGGCCCCTCAATTTTTGAACAAAAGAGCAATTTTAGGGTGCAAAACAAAATAAAGAATTTTAGGCACGACGAATCGAATTTAGGTGTTTGTCCCATCGAAATCAGCCGACGGTTCTCGAGAATCTCTGGGCCCTGGGGGGGGCAGAATCTGCCCCTCCCCCGCAACACGGGCAGGTAACGTAATTCTGGCCGCCCGCAGGGAATAAGGTTAAGTGCCAGCGATTTGTTTCAGGGACATTGTCCTGCGTCGAACAAGTTTGAAACACGGGCACCAGATACGACGCGATTAAATTGTGATGGGACAACACTGCTCATGAGTTTCGAAAGAAGTATATCAACTTGCTTTTAATTTGTAAAAACTTACAACATTGAATAAGGGAATAATTGTATTTAATTCTTAAATTTAAATTAAATCATTGTTATACCATAACGGAAGCCTAAGAAATTGTTGCTAACAGAAATAAAAGGTGATTATTTCCCTTAAATGAGAAGTTTAACAAGCATCACGACAGAGCGCGAAGCACGAGCGAGTCCTCATCAGATGCGGGATTTTCCTCACATATAAGCGACCGACCCGGCCCGGCCCGACCGTACCGCTTTTCAAAAGCTTATATCTTTGAAATCCCACATCCGATTGACAAGCGGTCATCGCCATCTGATAGCCCCATGCAATTAATTATGTTATTAACTTGAGTTTTGTCCCCGAGGGGTGCAAACTGCACCCGTATGGGGGTTAAACTAAAAAATCGGACGCCCAGCACAGTCCCGGCCGCCCGGCATAGTTCCCTCACGCGCTGCTATGTTTCGCTAGTGTCGTCGCCAAACACTAGCTGGCTGTCCATAACGTGATCCCCTCGCCCAATCAGCGGTCAGGAGACGCGCAGTTCTGGCGGGGTGCAGACAGATGGGCGGGCTCGGTCGTCCTTTGCCGACTAAGGCTGTGCCAATTTAACAAACCTAACCAAACCAAAACTGTATCATGTTTCTATTTGCATTCATCTTTGATCAAATCATTGTCATCATCCAGTTACACTGTGCACATGATGAACAGAATGTCCATGGAATCCACTGTGCACATGATGGACAGAATGTCCATGGAATCCATGTTCTGTAATCAGTATTGGACTTTTTGCGGGCAAAAAGAGGTTTATGCCATTTGCCGGTTTGAACCATTACGCCATTTGCCGGCCTCTTTTTGCCAAGTTGTCTGACCTGTCTGAGATGTGCGGGGCGCCATACGACTGTAGGCCTCCAGTGACGAGATCGCCCAACGCTCGGAGGAGGTTATAGAGACCATGAAGCTCAAACACCCGCCCGCTCCAGCTGACCTGACCCTGCCTCCTCCAGCCGACGAGACGACTCGGCCCTGCCTAGCTACCGAAGCAAAGGTGAAGACGTCCATAACCTCCTTCGACACCAGCTCCAGCGCAGGACTGGACGGCCTGCGACCGGCCCACCTGGTCGGCGGGGAAGGCGGCGCGCGGCTGACCGCTGCCCTCACGACCCAAGTCCACCTGTCGCTCAGCAGCGAGGGGCCTCGCTCGGCACGAACCGCCTTTTCTGGAGCATCCCTGACGACACTGCGTAAGCCGGACGGCGGCTTACGACCAATCACCGACAGCTGCACCTACCGCCGGCTGGCGACCAAGCTCGCCCTGAGGCCTCTCAGGGCTGAGCTGGGTGAGCAGCTAAGACCCATACAGCTGGGATACGGCACGTCTGGTGGATGTAAGGCCGCAGCGCACGCGACACGAGCTTGCAGTCGTTCCCTTGGCCAGGAGAGCGCGATCGTCAAAATTGATATGAAAATGCATTTAATACGGTTCGCCGCGATCCCTTCCTGAGCCGAGTGCGGGAGAGCGCGCCACCTGTGTACCACCTACTATGGCAGGCGTACAGCGAACCGACGCCGCTCTTCTGCAGCACTTCTGAAGTGACCTCTACCACCGGTCTCCGGCAGGGTGACCCCAGTGGGCCGGCAGTGTTCTCACTAGCCATGCACCAAGTGGCCAGCGCTGTGACCACACCCTTCAACTGCTGGTATCTCGATGACAGCACCCTCGGCGGGGAGGTCAGCACCATCTGCTCGATCTGGGACAACTGATCTCCGGGATGACTAGAATCGGCCTCGACATAAATCCAGCCAAGTGTGAAGTTATCCTGCCTTCCAGCATCTCAGAGGAGCAGAGGACCTCCACCGTCGGCGAGATTCACCAGCTGCTCCCGCACGCCTCCGTTTTGACGGACGCCGAGCTGACGGTGCTCGGGGCGCCCATCACGGAGGCTGCAGCCGAGGCAACCATGACGAAGAAGAAGAAAGAGCTGGATCGCATGTTGGACCGTCTCCACTGCCTTGACGCCCACAGCGCCTTTTTCCTGCTTCGCAACTGCCTCTGGTTGCCGAAGCTGCAATATCTGCTGAGAGCTGCTCCCATGTATCTACAGCCAGACATTCTCCAGGCGATGGATTTGAACCTTAAATCAGCCATCAGCAGCCCACCTCTGCAATATTGCCCGCATCATGCGACGCTTCTGTCGTAAAACAATGTGCACAGGCAATAGGAGATTAGCAGAGTAAAGCCGGCGACAGAGAAACACAGACGGCGAAACAAAACATCAGCAAAGAGCATGGAATTCTGTCATCGTCGAGCGCAGCCGAGACTCCCTGCTGTTCAGGCCAACCAATTTACCCGCGCACGACTGCTGAGCGCAGCAGCCCCGGAGAGTGGAGGAGCCTGGCTGCGCGCTGTACTCTCAGCCAGCATTGGAACACTCCTAGACAATGAGACGCTGCGGATCTCCATCACTTTGCGAGTGGGAGCTGTTGTGTGCGGCCCCCATCGCTGCAAGTGTGGTTCACTGGCAGATAGCCAGGGCTACCACTCCCCGACTTGTCGTTTCAGTGCTGGGAAGACAACCCAGACACACAGCACTGAACGACGTAATCAGGCGGGCCCTGCAGTCAGCCAGTATCCCTGCTCTTCTCGAGCACAGTGGCATGGACCGCGGAGACGGTAAGCGCCCAGATGGAGTGACTCTCTACCCATTCTCCAACGGCATGTCCTTGGTGTGGGATGCGACGTGTGTTAATACGTTCGCGGACTGTCATCTAGCGTCAGCTGAAGTCACCGCTGGTGAAGCAGCCAAGGAAGTCCAGAAGCGGCATAAGTACGCCGACTTGGCCCAGCGCTACCGCCTCGAGCCGGTCGTGTTCAAGACCGGCAGCGCCTGCGGCCCGGAGACCAGATCATTAATCAAAAGGCTGGGAGCATGCATGGCTGTGACATCAGGAGAAACACGCGAGACGGAGTGGCTCTGACAGCGCCTCCCCATTGCTGTGGTGCGAGGCAACGCCATTTCCATCCTACTCACTGCTGGAATGTCACCGCAAGACTTTGCAGCAGCCGTCATCTCTAGGGAAGCCCCCAAGACGGCACCTACAACTGAAGCGAAGAATGTGACAATCACAAGCCAGCAAGGTCCCAAGAGTGTCTATCCATTGATGCAGACCCTGAGCCTGCTGTGCGCCTCTGCCTGGGGAGACGTGTTCTACCCCTGCCTGCCGCCCAGCCCTTGCCAACATGAGCCTTGTGGCCAGTGCCATCCCAAAGCCTCCAGCCAGCAGTGTTCACCTGGGCCCGATCTTACCACAGCCCAATCTTACCAAGTGCTGTGAATGTGCAAGTATGGCATTCCAAATAAGGCCCAAGGGGAGTAAAATTAACCCATGCCACACTTGCGCCCATTGGACGTAAGTATGGCATGCCATGGATAGTAAATCCATGGATAGTATCACAGAATAGGAAAACGCTGAATATTTCATGTGATATTGCGTTTTTAAATAAAACTGGTGCTCAGGTAAAAGCTGTCATTCTTTTTAACATAACGGGTGGTGTGTGAGCTGAAAAGCACTGAAAGCAGACACAATAAAACAAATGGGGAATGAATCAGCTATTTATAACAACATCTAGTGGCAAGTATCTACATACTAGTTCAAATTCTCCGCCCCTGTAGCTCCAGGTGGGAAGAGCGTTGGTCTTCTGACCTATCTCCAGTAGTGGCAGCCTGGGTTCGAGTCGCTTCGGCGCTCGCTATTTGCTCCTGACTGGGATGGCCTGCGGCCGGTGGCAGCGGTCGCACTCACAGGCCAGGTGGCCGTCAGCGAGCCGGGGCGGACCGTGTCCAGGTATGCGGGGCACGTAAAACTTTCGTCTCTAAATTCTGCCGCCAACAGGATTGCCACGATCGGGTGGTGAGGTCAGGACCAGCGCAAAAGCTCTGCGTTAGCGCGGTTCTGACCTCAGAAGCCATCCCTACAAGGCATTCGGACTAAATTATAAGAAAAAAAAAAAATCTAGTGTTGCCCCAACTACAGCATCAAAGACATATATGGGCACACAGTTTGTGTTTTCAAGGGATGACACTTACTCATACCATCAGTTGGGTACAACTCTAAGGGAAAGTATTTCAAGATCTGACACCTCCTGAGGTCTAAGATCTTGATCCAATGTGGCGGAGCCCTGCCATAAGGTGTCAAATCTTGATCCAATGTGGCAGAGCCTGCATAGGCTTAATGTTAGGTATCAAGGAAACTGTCCTATTTTGGACATTTTTTCCAAAAAAACACTTAATTGCAGTAGAAAGCTTTTAGGTGGCAGCAACTGGAAGCTGGACTAGATGTAAATTTGCACAGTCTTTCACAATTTAGACCCATCAGGAACACGAGTTGGACCCTTTTTTTGCTAAATCTCACTTTGCACATTAATTTAAGAACCTTAAAGGGAGTGTGCTACTCTTTTGAACTGTCAAATATATTTTTTATTATGGTAAGAAGCTACTGCTTTGATTATTGGTTACGATAAAATTCAGTCTGGAGCCCCTTTAGTTGAATTTTTTTAACTTTTATTTTCTGTTTTTGGCAATTTGTTTGTTTCAAAACTCAAAACGATTGTCACTATAAACAGAAGTAGCGAAAAATGTTACCTATAATGGTGCACTGGCCAGAAGCCTAACAATATATGCTAGCATTGTAATTTAAGAGCAATGCTTCTGTGCGAAGCTCTCTGCGACTATTGATAATTAATTTATTCTGCCAGAATGTGATTGCGACTTTGGAATATTCAGCAACTAAGTGATTCTGGGGAAAGAAAGTACATGGCTAAATTCAGAAAATAATGTCTACAAGACTAGTGTCAACATCACAATGACCAATGTGAGTAGGCCACACTCCTTTAAGGTTCTTAAACTATTGTTGCAAAGTGAAGTTTAAGAAAAGGGGTCTAATTTGTTGTCCTAGGTGGGTCTATTATGAGAGACTGAGTGGGCAATTTTACATCTAGTCGCGCTTCAGTTGCTGCACCCTAAAAGCTTTCCTACGGCAATTAAGTGTTTTTTTGTAAAATTGCCCAAAATGGGAAATCCAGTTCTTGATACCTAAGCATTAAGCCTATGGCAGGCTCGCCCACATTGGATCAAGATCTTGACACCTATGGCAGGCTCCGCCACATTGGATCAAAGATCTTGTATACCTCAGGAGGTTCAAGATCTTGATACTTTCCCTAGAGTGTCCCCAACTGACATGCAGGTTGGTAAGATTGGGCCCTGGATGGAATAGACCTTTTCATTTTGGACCTGGAAGCGTTGACTGGCCAACCAATCTCATCCCAGCATCAGAATACATTGTTAGAGTTTAGGGAAATGCATGTGCAAATGCGGGCACAAGTGTTGTCCTTATATGTGATGAATAAAAGTGACCCTGTCGGTCCCCAAGTTGGCCTGCCACCTACCTACCTGTCTGGAAAGAAAGGACATTAATTGGACATATCCTTGCAAAATTGATAAAGTATAGAAGTGTGTGAATATGTGATGAAGTGTGATGATTGAGGATGTTAAGTGTTATTTTGATGACTGTACATCACAAATGATTATGCAATATCAATACAAGATTACTGAGGAAAGCACCGTCACTCACCTGCTGACACTGGTGACACCATGGCCTTGATGAGAAGCAATACAATTGTGATATACCTGTCAACCTGTGGTTAAAAAATAAAAATAGGTTGATGGGGTACTAGGATAAACGCATGCAAAGTCAATATATGTAAATAAACAATATCTCCCTCTATCTAAGAGGGCGGCGCAGGCGTGCAACTGTCAACACAAGTATCGCAAAGAATACAACAGATTCTTTTGGTGCCCAAGATCACTGCTTGTTATACAATGCTTTACCCTGCGCTTCTTTTGTACAGCTGTCTACAGCTTTGCGGTAGCAAATTTTATACTTGCTCAGAGAGCAATCAGATAATTGTCTTTTATATCAATGTATTGAATACAATCTTTAAGTAGTTGGGAATAATATTACATTTTCTCAAAACTTATATATCCATTTTTGATGAAATCATGCTTTACAGATTTCGTATTTTTATGACAATTTTGGGCTCTAGTCAGCTGAACAACTAATGTCACACTCGTGAAATTCATATCACCAAACGTCACCGCGACATACATGGCCGTCATAAAGGGAGGCTGTTCCACGGGTGCCTGCGGTCGCTGCGGTCGCTTGCGGCCAGCCGCAGGATTAGGCTTCCGCCCAACTGCTCATACGTCACCACGAGAGTGCGCGCCATGAACACAAGCTGCGGCCCAAACTTGCTCTGCGGCCGGGGACTCGCGGTCGCTGCGGCTGACTTCCCCCGGCCGCAGGAATCGCTGGCGGCCGCAGCCGTGTGCAACGTCATACTTCTTTTACCACCCTCCCCACGTCCCTCTTACCCCCACGCCTGCTGGCCGCAGCGACAGCGCAGCGACCGCAGCAGATTGCGGCACCCGTGAACATGCACCCGGATGAGTCCATGGAGTCCACAAAACAACTCAACTCCGTCAGATAGCAGCAGCTTCATATTCGCGAATCTGCGCGTCAGACAGACATTCGCCGGCCTCGAATATAACTGCTACTGTTGAGTAGATTCGGCGAATGTCGGAAAACTGGCAGCATATTCGTGACGCAAAATGGACCAACTTCCGCGGATTTTTGGCGCCATCTTAGACGCGAGCAGCAGATTCAGATATTCGCCGGACTCGAATATAAGCAAACCAGCAGCAGATTCGGCCGATGTCTGTCAGCAATATTCGGGAATAAACTTCCACGGGCATAGGCGGATCCAGAACGGGTGATTTGTCAGTTTGGGGGGGGGGGCAAATTTCAAAAAGTCTCGCACATTTTCTGAACTCATCGATTTCGCTTGCTTATGGATCAGTAACTGATTTAAAATGCCGCTGCCGAGATGCTGACATCTGCGACGTCGACCCGACATCGAATTGTTTATTGGGACCATATCGAACCTCCCATAGCCTTTACAGTAATTGCGGTGCGGGAACCACGATTCGAACGCTCCACTCGCATTCGCCTCGCTGCGCTGCGGCCCTACAGGAGGGGGGCTATCGATCCCCAGAACCATCTCGTAGACAAACTTAACCTACGGCGTAAAAAGTTATCGATGTATAAATGTAATGTCCTGACATACATTCACCGAATCCGGTGCTGGATAGTTGGTTGTCGTGGTTCGAGCCCGGCGAATATCCTGTCTAGTAGCACAGATTCCGCCATATGCCGGCGAAACATGGGCGGTCAGAAAGGTGCCACGGGGCCATAGCCCCCCAAACCACCAAAATTGGAGCAAAAATTGGACACATTTTCTGAGATTATCGCAAAAACAAGAAATTTTTACCTAAAGAAGATTGTTTTAAATCAGTTTACTGATCCATAAGCAAGCGAAATCCGATGAGTTTTCAGAAATGTGCGAGACTTTTTTGGAATTTCCCCCCAAAACTGACAGAAAAAAAAAAAAAATTCACCCGTTCTGGATCCGCCTTATCGTGAAGCTATTCCGAATATGCTGACAGACATTCGCCGAATCTGCTTGCTGGAGCTGTATATTCGAAGTCGGCGAAAATATCTTGAATTCTTGCTCGCGTCTAAGATGCGCCAAAAAAAATGCCGCGGAGGTTGGCCATTTGGGTCACAATATGCTGCCATTTTCAGACATTTCGCCGATCTACTGCAGTAGCAAGATATTCGAGGCCGGCGAATGTCTGTCTGACAGCAGCAGATTCGCGAATATGAATCTGCTGCTGTCTTGACGGACGTACAATCTCAATCTATTTACAAAATACCAAGGCTACAAAATACCACTTTATTGCGTCTTTGGAACTTCCTCCATCCTGGCAGAGGTGGAAGCTTGGCGACTTTCATTTCTATCTACTTTGCTTTTTAATGATATCAAATTTGAATTTTATTATATTATTTCTACATAATATGAGCATGAGGTTGAGTATGTCCTTGCTTCTTTTACTGTGCTTTTACGATGTATGACCTTGGTTTTTATTTACTGTAGGTATATCCGGTATATCCTGTTTTCTTGTTTTCTTGTTTGTTGCTGCTTTTCAGAATTTGTGTCTGATAAATTTCAGAACATATGTGCCAACCGGGTCAAACAACCGTACCCCCCCCCCCCTAGATTTTTGATGTTTCAAAACTTTACTATTTTCATCACTAAGTTGATTATTTGGACATTCTGCATGTTTCTAGACACTATTTCTGTACTCTTACCTTAACAATTTCTAACCGGGGGAGAGTTTATCAACGCCGTTTATTCTCTACACCCACTCCGAGCGCCATTTATTGTCGTCATCCCTGAGTTCAAGGTCTGTGTCAACTGTCCAACAACTATTCCAGTGCTTAACCATCTGCAGATTTGACATTCTAGAGAATTTTTCATGCTCAACAATTCTTTTTTTTCTCGACAAATTCCAGAAAGAACAATTCTGCAGGGATTTTAATAGGTTTTTCTGATAATTATAGAAACATAAATAAACTCTAGAGAACCACCACTTTCCGTACATTATAGATATTATACCATATAACAAACCTAACCTTAATCTAATCCCTTAAGTATAATATTATAGCCATAAGAGAGCTTCCGTTCGATTGACGAAACCTAAGATAATATATAGCCATTAAGTCCGATCGAGACGAAACCTATAGAGATAACTATTAATAGCCATAAAGTTCCGGAGTCGAGGACATAAACCTTTAGCAGATAAAGTATATGAGCCATAAAGTCCTGATCGAGACGGAAACCGGTAGATAATATATAAGCATATAAGTTCCGATCGAGAGAACGAATACCCTAAGAGTAATATAGTAGCTCATAAGTATCGTCAAATCTATGAATTAACATTAGAGCCCCGCGGCCCCCCCTGACTGATTTCATAAAGTTCCGGCTTGTGACCTACAGACTCACAGACCTCCACAGAAACCAGACGAAACCTAAGATAATATATAGCCGTAAAGTCCGATCGAGACGAAAACCTAAGATAATATATAGCCATAAAGTCCGATCGAGACGAAACCTAAGATAATATAGGCATTAGCTCCGATCAGAAATGAAACCCTAAAGAATAATAGATAGCCATAAGATAACATCAAGACAAAACCTAACGATAATATATATAGCCATTTTAAATCTCACGATCCGCAGAACGTAAAACCCTAAGATAATATATAGCCATGAAAAGTCCCGATCAAGACGAAACCACTATAATATATATGGCGTAGTCGCGATCGATAAAAATAAAATTGGCGGACACCACGTGAGCGGAAAATATCGAGTTCATGTGGTAACAACAAAAGCGTCCGGAATGAAATTAAAAAACATGTGGCAGAAGGAGCGCGTCTGGATACAAAAAAACATGATGCTAAACACAGCCAAACAATTGGATTACAGCTGTTGCTGTTTTAATACAATGTTTAAGCGGACGGGAGGCACGTTGAAGCGGTGAGAATTTAAATTATTGGGAATAATTTAAAATTAGTTATAGTGTAATAATGTCTAGGGAACCATCGTACTTTACTAAATGGTGACATTTCTGCATCGAATGGTGGGTATATTATAGTGGAATTAACAATAACTAAGGGCGGGGGGTGTCCCGAGTGTATAGCCGCAACCCGGGCATTTAGTTCCAATGCCATTATCAAACTAGGTCATAACGTCTTATCAGTATGAAATGCCTTTAAATAATCAGTAATCCTTCAGCAACGCACCTACCATTTGGTAGGTGCGTTGCTGAAGGATTACCTGTTACTGCACCAGTATTGTTTGCATTGCCAATAACATGAAAATCAGGTCTTGAACGTGCCCCCCCCAAACCCCCGCTCTGGATCTGCCTGTATTATACTCATGTTACTCTTTGTTTGCAGGCAATTGCAATGGCAATAATACAAATGAATGCATGTAGCATGTGATGCTACTCTTTAAAAAATAGTTCAGTTTTTATATTAAAAAAATGGCAGAAGCAAGCTCAGAACAAAAAAGTGTACATATTCATCAAAATTTCAGCAATGCGAAGACCAAGGAAAAGGAAATGATGGCATTGGACACAACAGTCAACAGTGCTGATCTTTACCGAATGTGTAAAAAGATTGCACAGCTAACCAAGGTAAGAAGCAATTTGTATTGGGTGATTCCCTGATGTCTATTCAATGGTTTATAAGTGATAATATTTCCTTTTATATCTGATTACAAGCAATGGCATTCCTCTTATGCATATGTAAGATGTTCACAAATGGTAGGCATTCTGATTCACTGGTAGGATGTGATATAACATAGGCTGGCTACCACTGCTGATTGTTTGAACCTTGACAGTGGAGTATTTTGCCAGATGTTAGCCCCATGATCATGACCCCATACAGAGCAGCTGGGACCCTCAGATGCTTGGGGAAGTGGACTGGACACATCTTCTATCAGGCAGATGTGAAACAGTTTGGTGTTTGCCCATTGGAAGAGAATACATCATCTCAGTGATTGATTGTTTTCAGGTGATCTACAATCTGAATGTAAAGAACGATGAGCTGGAGATCTACCAGTCTCGCCTGCAGCACGACTATGAGAAGAAGGTGTGGAAGCTCACTGCTGATGTTCAGCAGCATGTCAGCAATGCTGCCTCACTGGTAAGCAGCACCACGTCTTCGCCTTCAAGTGTGGCTGGTGGTTGTGTACTGGGCCAGAAGCAAGGTCTGTGGTGGTCTATAATGATATATAATAGTCTTTGGTCGTCTGTAGTGGTCTGTGACAGTTTGTGGTGGTCTGTTGTAACCTATGATGGTGTAGTGGTATATTCTGTTCAACCACTATGTATGTGGTCTATATAAATTTTTAATTTGTATGTCTGTGGTAGTTGTATAGTCTGTGACAGGTGTGGTCTTGTGATTCTGATGGGCTATGGATCGTGGGTTCCGATTAATGTCTGTGAGGTCTGGAGGTCTGGTCACAGCGGACTTTATGACAACAGGGGGGGGCTCTAATGTTAATTTATAGATTTGAAACATTTCTTCCATGCACCGCCATAGCCTAATGCCTAACAATTTGAAAATCATTGGGGCTGGGCATCCCCAAAGAGATAAAGTCCACCTGTCTGTGGTCTGTAATGTTCGTTGATGGCTTATGGAGTCTTTGTGGTGAACTGTGATGTCTATGGAGTCTGTGTGATCTGATGGTGGTCAACACCCCTTCTCAATCCCAGATGCGACGAGCGACACGTTCTGCCGACTGTCTCAGCTGCAGGACCCCCTGACGACAAATGACCTCTCCGAGAGTCTCCACGGAGGGACCAAGTCAGCCCACAACATAAGCTGGCACCCTCAGTGGCGCGGAAACCAGCAGCCTGGAGCGAAACCTAATTTAATATCTGATTATTCTTAAATATTGCATACACACAATAGGCCTATTACAGGGTCAACATGGCTGTGGTGACAATTGATCAGGATTTATATGTGTCTTTAATGGTAATTGCGAACTGTTACCACTGTTGCGTCGTGCGTGCTGTGTGTGGACGTGCCGTCTTTCTGTCTCTGTCTGCATACACCACGTCTGAACTGTCTGCTGCCGCCTGACGGTGTCTTGCGTGTCTGTGTTTTAACAACAGGCTGAGCGTCTGCTGCGGCTTGAGAGTGTCTTGCGTGTCTGAGTTTAGACACACGGCTGACGTCTGCTGCCGCTTGACGAGTTGTCTTGCGATCGTTTTTAGACACCACGGCTGAGCTGTCTGCTGCCGCTGACGAGTGTCTTGCTGTCTGTTAGGGGACCACACGGCTCTGCTGTTCGCTGCGCTGATGAGTCTTGCGGTCTGTGTTTTAGACACACGGTCTTGAGCTGTCTGCTGCCAGCTGACGAGGTGTTCTTGCGTGTCTGTGTTTTAGACACATCGGCTGATCTGTCTGCTGCCGTGATGAGTGTCTTGCGGTCTGTGTTTTAGGGACACACGGCTAGCTGTCTCTTCCGCTGATTGAGTGTCTTGCGTTCTGTGTTTAAGAACACGGCTGAGCGCTGCCTGCCCGCTGACGAGTTCTGCGTATGCTGTGTTTGAGGACACACGGCTCTGCTGTCTGCTGCCGCTGATGAGTGTCTGCGTGGGTCTGTTGTTTTAGAACACGTCTGAGCTGTCTGCTGCCGCTGACCGAGTGTCTTGCGTGTCGTTTTTAGACACACGGCTGCTGAGCTGTCTGCTGCCGCTGACAGTTCTTTGGTTCTGTGTTTTGACACACGGCTGGCTGTCTGCTGCCGCTGACGAGGTCTGACGTGTCGTGTTTAGACACACGCTAGCTGATCTGCTGCGCGACGGTGTCTTGCGTGTCTGTCTTTAGACCACACGGCTAGAGCTGTCTGCTGCCGGACGAGTGTCTTGCGATGTCGTGTTTTAGACACACGCTGAGCGTCTGCTCCGCTGACGATGTTCCGCTGACGAGTGTCTTGCGTGTCTGTGTTTTAGACACACGGCTGAGCTGTCTGCTGCCGCTGATGAGTGTCTTGCGTGTCTGTGTTTTAGACACACGGCTGAGCTGTCTGCTGCCGTTGATGAGTCGGAGAGGCGCCAGGCGGCGCAGCGGGCGGCGCTGGCGGAGGCTGAGGCCGCGCAGCAGTCGCAGCGAGCGGCGTTGGCGAAGACGGAGACGGAGCTGGCGGCGGAGCGGGCCGCCCGGCTCAGCAGCGTCCAGGAGGCGGACGGCCTGCAGCAGAGACTGCAGCAGCTGCAGCAGAGCCTGCAGGAGGAACAGGACCGCGCTCACACCTGGCGAGCCGAGAACGAGCGGGCCGCCGCCGAGAGCGAGCAGAGGGCAGAGACAGAGGCAGTGCTCAGGTGGGTGGCGGGATCGGAGCTGACTGGCTGACTGTGGCTGGTGAGCGGTAATGTGCCTCTTCTCCGCTGTCAGCAGTCTCCCTGGGCGTCACACCCGACTGCCGGCTGAGCTGCTATTCAGAGGAATTACGCTACAAATGCTGCAATGCTAAGTGGGGTAATTTTTGCCTGGTGTTTGTTGTTTAGTTGTTGATAACCGCCTCGGCACATTGCTGTGACAATGGGCGCTATATAACTATTTTGTTGCGGCGCCCTTAAGCCCCAATCATCATCACATTGCTGTGGCCAGTCCTGCCTGGTCTCAGGGTGGGTGATCGCATTGCTGTGGCCAGTCCTGCCTGGTCTCAGGGTGGGTGATTACCACATTGCTGTGGCCGGTACTCCCCGGTCTCAGGGTATGATGTGACCAGTGTCGTGTCCCCGTCAGACGGGAGCTGGCCTCCCAGGTGGCCTCCCAGCAGCGGGAGGTGGCCGAGCTGTGCTCACAGCTGGACAGCCGACAGCAGCAGCTGGTCGGGTCGTCCCGGGGCAGCAGCTCGCTCTCAGCTGACGGAGCAGCTGACCGCAGCGGACGGTACGGCCGAGCTGGCCGCCGCCGCCACCGACCTGCGCGAGAGGGACGCCCAGCTGCTGGAGCGTGACTCGAAGCTGCAGGAGCATGAGAACCGGCTGGCGACGCTGACGGAGCACCTGCAGAGCCGCTGTGATCAGCTGCACAGCCAGCAGGCGCAGCTGGAGGCGAGCCGGCAGCAGCTGCGTCAGCAGGCTGCTGAGATGGAGCGCGTCTCAGATCGGCTACAGACACTGCAGACCGAGGGCGCCGCCGCCCGGACCCGCGCCGACCAGCTGTCGCAGCTGCTGATGGCCAGAGACGGTGAGTGCCGCTGATATCCAGGGACGGTCAGCTGTGGCTCGGCCTGTCATCATCTCACTCTTCCACACAATGATGGGGACTGGCCACGCCAGTTTTTTGCGTTTCTCTTATTGTCTGCTGTCTAACCAAATTTGGATCATTTCGCGTCTGTCAAGTTGGGCATATATAAATAAAATATTTTCTAGAAGTCATGCTTTTAGGAAATTTCGATGCCTCTTTCGCAAGTTCTGTTAAATAGGAATCGAGTTAATAAACATTTGGAACATGTTGACCCGAGTTGTCGAGCGTCAGTACCTGTAGATACATAATAATATCATTCGGCTGTCAGAGAAGCTGAAGAGCGTGGCTGTTAGCATTTCCCTATCACCCGAATGTGGGTCATTGTTATTGTGAGGAGTAGGGCCTGTCGTGAATTATAAGAACCGAGCGTTGGAAGGTAGCAAGTATTGGTCTCTGTGGGGTTGAAGGTGCTCGCACCATGTCGCTGGGCAGGCCCTAGTCTCAGCGTGTGGACCTCCGATCTAATTCAGCGATTGGGAGAGGCGCGCTTGCGCCCCAGCGAGGTGGATGAGCTTTGGGACCAAGATAAGAATGACGCTCATTGGGTGTGTGGGCACCCTGCGTGTCCGAATAGTGGGCCCTGTCAGGTTTAGAGTCGTTACCCCATGCTTGCCGTCCGCCCCGCGGTGCAGAATACCAAACACTCACAACAAGCACCGCTGGGGATATACTGGAGCTGGCTGCGGCTGAGGGTGAATTGTCTTGCTAGTGCCGGGCTGCCCCTGCATGCGGACTATGCTGTCACACGCGGAATGACCCAGCTGCCCTGGAAACAACATGTCTGTATATACCTACCGCGCCGGCCGGGCGGTGCAGTTCCTGACCGACTACGCCGGCGACTAGAGTACTCCGGACTGATGCAGGAGGGGGGTTGCACCGGGCCAAGCGAGAGCGATTAGGCCGGAAGATCAGACCGGCGACGCCCCGGGTGTAGACTACGAGGACAGCATGAACATGTCAGGATTCAGGACCGAGGTCCGGGTGGAAGACCGAGGGCGGGACGGAGGCCCGGGAACAGGCGTCGGTCAGAAGTGGAGGACAGCAAGCAGGAGGGAGGGGAGTCGAGGCAAGCCCAGAGAAATAAAACCCGCGGAGCTGACGGGTAGCAGAGATGCGGTCGTGAGAACAGACGCTGGCACCGGGGGTAGAAGCCCTGCGCGGGCACCCGATAACGACGGGACCGCGCGGTTGAGAGACCACGGTACGACAAGAGGGGACGCACACGGGGACAGGAGGAAGGGGAATGAGAGGGAGCGCCCGGGGAGCCACTTGTAGTGGTAGCTGGTAGTTAGTTTATTTTTCACTGGTTGTATTCTCACTGTCAGTCTTAAACCTGATCCTGGTCCCTGAATTGATCATCATCTGCCACCTCAGGATGTGCGACCCAAGGCACTGAGCGACACCACTTCGCGCTTGTGCGGACCTCTAGGCAAGCTGTGTATTAGTGAGAGTGCCGTCCTACTCTCTGTGATGATGGTATGTTTGCAGTGATCGTGACCGTTGCGCCTCTTGGCAGTGACCTACAGGCAGTCTCTTGGGAGGTATGAGTCACGTATCTCTTCTTCTGGATGTAGTCAGGTCTGTGTAATCTGAACCCTGAAAACCCACACGAGCTGTGCCCGTCAGGCGCTGGGAGGAGAGCGTCTCTCTGGATGATCATACTAAAAAACACTGAATGTCGTACTCCTGTCACCCTCCGGCTGGTGCGCGCAGGCGCTGGAGGGAGAGCGTCTCTCTGTGAATGATCATAATGAATGTGACCTAGCTACGCCGGCTTGTGCCCATCAGGCCGCTGGAAGGAGAGCGTCTTTCTCATGGATGAATCAGACTGATCTGACGCATGCCCCCCGGCTTGTGCCCTACAGGCGCTGGAGGAGAGCGATCTCCTCTGATGATCATCTGATGTGCCTGCCCCCGCTGTGCCCCTCAGGCGCTGGAGAGAGGCGTCTCTCTGGATGATCAGCTGATCTGACCTGCCACCCGGCCTGTGCCCTCAGAAGCGCTGGAGGAAAGCGTCCTCCCTCTGGATGATCATAAAGGCCATCGACCCTAAATAGACCGATGACCCCACCACAACCGACCCTGCTGATCCCGATCGGAGCGTGTAAGGCCTAGGAGGAGAGCGTCTCTCTGGAGGCGGAGTGCCGCCGCCGGGTGGAGGCGCTGCAGACGGTGACGGAGGAGCGGGAGCAGCAGCTGATGGAGGACGCCTGAGACCAGGCTGAGGGAGGTGCGGCGAGACTGCAAACGGCAAAGCTGGACGAGCAGCAGAGGGCCGCCAAGGTGAGCATAGACGAGTCTGAGCAGAGCTGGGGTGCAGTGGAGATCGGTACAGTCGAATCTGAACAGAGGGGAACGGTGCAGGCAGGGACAGCCGAATCTGAACACTGAGGGGCGCTGCGTGTGTCTGTGCATGCTGCAGGCAAAGACATGACATGTTGACTCGTTTGTATCACCTGCACTGGTTTGCAGCTGGACGCACGTACTGCCACTATGGAACCTGTGTGCTGGTTTGTTGTGAGAGCCGAAGCGGAATCCAGCTGTGTTCTGAATACCAGTCAGCCTCTGCAGCAGGTTCAATCTAATATGTACGTGCGTACGTCTGTAACCTGTACGTACGCACGCCTACGTCAGCAGTCAGCACCAATACCTATGTCTATCAGCATAAGATCAGAAGTCAGCACAAAGGCTCATCCTATACATATCAAACTCCTCAGGTGAAGTGTACGCTAGATTGGCATCGTTTGATGAGCAGATTGGTCCCTGCCAGCTGTCTGAATTTCCCTGCCACTGTGACT
>VOPJ01008579.1:0-55307 GCA_014673585.1 Semibalanus balanoides | reverse complement strand
ACAGACAGACAGACAGACATTTTTAAGTAGTAAGTTAGATAACATCTTAACAAATATATGAGATGATTGAAACTTTGAGATTGATCATAATGATTAAATTGGATATCATAACCAGTAACCTCATACTAATTAAAAAAGATAAATGGCAAACATTATTTTGAATATTCGCCGTTGCGGCTTTTTCGGTAATTGCTGAGGTGAGGAAGCCGCAAAGGAGAAATATTCAATATAATTTTTGTCATTTAGTCTCTTTTATTTATTATGAGATTACTGGTTATTATATTCCATTTAATCTAAACAAGGATAGTTGGCTTTTGGAGTAAATGAGTTTGAGTGTGTGGTACAGAATTAATATGAAACGAGAAGAAACAATAGCAAATGTTTTCAGCTGTCAAAACCGTGTCATCAGCGGCTCGAAACAAAGGACAATCGACCGAAGGAAAGCGCCAGAAGAGCTTTGAAGGCCGACTGATTGCGTCACTTCCCACAGCAGCTGGAGCTGCTGCCCGACGTGTCAGTCAGCGAGCCGCGCGCTCCTGGCCTCCCATGTTGACCCGGCAGAGATCAGCGCCGCCGATGACGGCCGCGTCATCCCGCCGCCGATGACGCGGACGCCATCGCGCTGACTCAGGCGGTGACGCTGCAAAACAAATACGGCCTCCGCAGCCAAATAAACACGTGCGCAGACAATTTGCCCGCTGAGGTCACCGGCTGGCTGACCTGTCGGTTACGCGGCTCGCGGCCCGCGGCCCCTGGGGCCCCTAGTGCCGGCATTCCGGCACGGCGTAAAAAAGCCGGCCGATAACCGGCCTGTCGTGCGGTGCGCCAGGCGGCCGAGTGCCAGTGCAGAGCCAGGCTATCCAAACCGATAACTTACCTTCTCGGGGTATTTCCGTCGGCCGTGCACGCAGATGAGAAACATGAGCAGAGAGCCGACCACCGGGAACACTCTGTGAACAGGAAACAGACCTCAGTAATCCGAACGACGAACTGTCAACCGTCTCATCAGACTCATATCTCATCAGCCATCGATTAAGCCCACTTCACAAATTTCACCGGTGACTGGCACGACGGGAACTGTCTTAATTGCCGAGCCGCCCCCGCGCCGCAGGCACGAAAGTCTCGCGGTGTGCAGTGCACGTGAGCCCAGTCTGTCAGCACTCGGTAGCGGCGGCAGGCGTCGGCGGCATCGGCGGCGACGGCGGATCGCCGAGCTATTTCCACCTCTGACGCCGCTGTATATTATGCCAGCCTGGAGCACTGAAAGACTATACGGCGTCGGCACCGGAGAATATTATTTGAGCCGGCGCCGTGGAGTTTTGTTTACCGAGCGTGGCGGTGGAAATTAAGGCAAAACACGCGCGCGACCCTCGAGACGCGGTCAGCGCGGCGCCACTTATTTCTGAAACAGCTGAGCGTCGATCGACGTCACTGGGGGAACTGGAGGTCAGTCGGGCGCCGAGCGGCGGCCGGGGGAGGGGTGTCATGCCTGACCGGCACCAACTTCAGAGGCGGGCGAATTCGCACTTCTGACGTGGCGGGGAGGGCACGGCTGAGTGATGGCTGGGTCAGGTGTGATTGATACCGAACAGCAGCTGCGCGGTGTTTGCTTTTACTGCGTTTCCGTGAAGGGCTTGATGTCGAGGTGTTTCGAATTCCATCGTCCCCATGCGATGTTGAAGGAGCGGTACATTTTAAGCAAGGGTTCCTGGCGCATGTCATTCATCCACTCATGAAACGTGTCCCGGGACAAAAACATCAAAGAGAAATGACTACATCAGCGCCTTTGGCATGCATCAATCAAAGGCCTTTCATATTCTTTCAATTAAACCACGCATGCAAAAATAATAAACTTTCCATGAATAACTCTATTCATGTCTTGTTGAAGTGTGATACATATATATTATATCTTAGATGTTTGTGTTCTCGAAGCCACTTTGCTGCCACTTTGTAATGGCGGAGTTTCAAAAGATCGTGACATGCTCCGTGAAGGTTCCATCTTTGCCGCTGACAACATGCCGGCCAAGGCGAGGCGGCGCAGACGGAAGCCTTCAGTATCAATAGCCGTTCTCACGAAGGACTTAATTTACTGGTTGAGTGGGGCACTTGGGCGTTAGGGTGGTTGGGGCGATTGGGGCGTTTGGTTGAAATGGGTGGTTTGGGGCCAGTGCACAATGGGACCAGATCCCTGATTAGCGCGACAAAATTCATTTGGGCGACCTTTAAATCAGATTTTAATTATGCAATAACATTTGCACTACCTGGCACAAAATTGTTCCCAAATTACGATTTTGACATGTTTTATCTTTCGTCATGAACCGTTTAAGCGTGGCATGGGTCGGAAAATGGCAGACTTGTAACCAACTCAGAGTTGAGTCATGAGTCGACTCATGAGTCAGACATTTTTGGATGAGTCATGAGTTGAGTCGACTCAATTTGTAAAAGCGGCACTTGGTTTTTCAAGCATCATCGAGCCCAAAGTTTTAAGCCGTGAATTAAATTAGAAGTTTGCCAATAACCGTTTTCACGATTGATTATTTTGCGCGAAATGTTTTAAATTTTTCCAAATGTTTTAGTAGTAGCCGTTTTCACGATGGACAAATCTGCGATAAATATTTTAACCCTCGCCCTACAGTCCCGTAGGGCGAGGGTTAAAACACTGTTTTCGCAAAGTAGTCCATCGTGAGAACGGCTACTACTAAAATATTTTAAACATTTTTAAATGTTTAAAAACATTTCACGAACAATAATCCATCGTGAAAACAGCTAATGTGCACTTTGATATTTGGGATCATCTGGTTTATAGATTAGCTTAAAATAAGAAGCATTTCGTTCTAACGACACAATCTAGTCTCGTTTCGACTGAAGCCTTTGGGGATATTGACTGAAAATATCGATATTAGTTGTGCTATCTTGTGGCGCTCCTGACGTAAATATATGGATGAGAGACGGCTATAAATGCATCCATGATGAGGATAGCCTTTCCCAAATATAATACAACTGTTTTTGTCCATACAATTCTCAGTTTTATATATTGAAATACATATAGAAAGTACCCACCCAATTATAGCGTGCTAAATCACGCTCCGGTCACATTGTGCAGTGTTAGAGCTATGGCCACGTGACACGGTGTTAGGTCCAAAATATCCTTAACACAAAATGCTAAATTCGAAATTCTGCACAAGGCCAAACCCCCCCCCCCCCATTTAAACCAAACGCCACAATCGCTCCTTAATTGCCCCAAACGCCACAATCACCCGGTATCTTAAGTCCGTGAAAACGGCTACTACTAACACTCACTGGCAGATCCAGGGGAAGGGGGGGGGGCATCAGTGCAAATTCCCTTCCCTCAAAGGAATATGGGAATTCAGAATCAAGTATGCCCTCAAGCGTTCCCAAACTTATCGTAAAATATTTACAAATTGGTCATTGGGCAGCCTTCCCAGTAATCAAAATCCACATTAAAAAAATGTTACAATTTCCGCAAACGTTTCGCGGCATGACAACAAATTGCAATTGCTTGAACAAATTTCGAATGGGAAAATCATTGAATAAAGTGTCTGACTCTGATTCAGAGGCTCCTTTTGCGCCGGTACTTTGCGTGGCTGCTTGCTGTCTTCAGAGCAAATGCCCCCCCGTCCAATAGGAATATGGGGGGACATTCATACAAGTATGCCCCCACGTGGTTCCCCATTTTTTGTTTGCTGCTGGCCCCAGGGCTCACTCCCTTCATAAAATATTACTTCCAAGCGGGCTACATGTTTAGCTTTAAATTAGCTAGTCCGCCGAGTTTTCCCGAAAGGCGAACGCGAACGTAGGGACGCGGATATCGGCACCCGTGGATCTCTTCCATGTGGTGCCCAACTTGCTGGACCGAACAGCTAATAGTGGGGACCAGACCAATACCATCTCCCAAGCCCATCTCCACCAAGCTCCATCCACAGGGACCATTTATGCGCGTAAAAGTCGTTCTGCCTCTTGCTGCTTTCAAACCATTTAGCATTTGCACTGTTACCAGTTGTGTGTTACATTTCCGTACATACGTAGGTATACAATTATTATTGGCATAGGTAAAATATTGAGCGCTGACTGCCGCCACTCATCACAATTTACCATCCGAGGCTAATGCATGTGAAAAGCTAAATTCATTTCAATTTTTCATCATACCGAGATGTGCAACCAGGACAAGGGGTTGCCTGAGGCCTGGCTCCAATCACGGTCTGGTTCCAATATTACAATTTTGTTTTCCACGACCTAAAATTACAAGTTTCATATCACTTTGCGACGTCACATAAGTGGACATCGTCATCGTCTTCGGTTCGTCGTAACGCTGAATTGAATGAATAACATGCTTTGCTTCTTATCCTGTTGATTGTAGAAGTCCCACCGCCTATATTTCTGGATTTTATCAGGCAGGTCGAAAAAAACGGCGCCGCTTGGTGGCGCTAAATAACAGGTACATGAAAATGCAATAAGAAAATATACATTTAAAGTGCTGCAAATGCTTAAATACTCGCATACGAAATTGGAGTACATTTTTTTGTCATATCGCCCGACCCCTCCACTTAAAGTTATCGGCGACGCCCATGCAAGTTGGTATGACATTAACGTTATTTTTATATACTTCTATATGTATGTGCTACGGAATATCGCGTTTTGTTGTCTTTTTTCCAAAAAGTTAATTTCTTTAGCTCGAATACCAAAATAAGGCAACCGCCCATATCCGCGGAGAAAAGGGGATACTTTTTAAAACAAAAAGAAGCATCACGGAGAGAGAGGCTGCACCCGAATGATTGTGATGGTACATATTTCAATAACGTTTCCTGCGGAAAAGCATTCATTGTCACGTGCTGCTTTCAGAATTGATCACTTTTGCCTTCTCTGTTATGCTATTCTTCCCAGCTGACCACTTCCCCTGCCTTCTTCATTTCAAAGCACCCTGCTTGATATTCCTCGTTTTGATTTTGTCAGTTGATTTCCATTTCTTAGCAGGGAATATCGCGACTTTGCACCTGTTTTTCCTCTGGTGATAACGTCTGTTTCTGTGAGTGGTCGGGATTGAGGGGGGGGGGCACTCACTTCTGGCCGTCACCTGGTCATGGGTGACGGTGTATGAAAAACGCTCCGATTCTTCACTTCACACCTCGCCACTCTGCGGTAGCGCAGTTACTCGTTGTATCAAGCCATAACTCTGCAGCGCACCCTCTGCTTGGCCACCGTCGACGCGCCGCACCCCGTCCCGGAACACAGCAGCAGCAGCAGCACCCACTGCTGTCTGCCGACGCCTCTGTTTAGCACCACAATCACAGCACCAGCCTCCCGTCCAAGTCAACAGCGCAGCAGTGGCGCAACCCTCAGGCCAGAACGTCAGCCACAAACCGTCAGATGTAGGCTGTAGGAACAGCGGGGAAGGGGCATGAACCGCCATCACTTTTTGGTGATTTTTTGGCTAAAGTCTTAAATTTTGGTTTCTGTAAGAAAAATTGAGACGGCGAAGGGCAAAACAAGAGAGACACGAGCTCATAACTGCAAACAAATTTGGGAATAGGGATAAATGGGGTTGTTCACAAAACAAGGAGGAAGTTTGCCTGGCCGGCTCAACGTGTCATTCCTCCGCCGACAATCCCTGCCCGTCTGTGTCGCCCCCCCCCCCCCGAGCACTCAGCCGCATCAATTCCAGCCGTCAGCCGACACAGAAGGCGACGTTCATCATTTTGTTAGGCCGCCAGTCCACCGCGCAAATAAACCCTCGCCGTATCACGACGTGGCGCGCGCGGGGTGACACATGACGCCCCCCGACGTGACGCGTGACGCGTGACGCGGAGGCGGCATGATGTCAGTCGGTGACGCCGCGTGACGCTGACGTGACGTGACGCTGACGTGACGTGACGCTGACGTGACGCTGACGCTGACGGTGTGACGCCGTGACAGAGCCGCTAGGTGGTGACGGCTCGGCTGCAGGCGGCAGCATGGATGGCGGCACACACAGGACGCGACGACCGGGGCCGGGGCCGGGACCGGGGACGGGGACGGGGACGGGGACGGGGACGGGGACGGGGACGGGGACGGGGACGGGGACGGGGGAGGGAGCGGGAGCGGTTACGGTTACGGTTACGGTTACGGGGACGGGGACGGGTCTGATTGGATCGGCCAGCGTGGGAGGACCGGGACGGTCGGGTGATATGGCTCGCTCGGCTGGCGGCCGGCCGCCCTGCACCTGCAGAACTGTCGCCGCGTAGTTGCACTCAGCTGCCGCCCGGAAAGCAGCCGATCTTGCCAGCCGTGGCGTGATCGTGTCACGCTGACAGCGAGAAGCTGGTGCTGATTATATCTGTGACACGCCGCGCCCTCCACCGGAGCTGTCTCCGCTGAGCTGCGGCTGCGCCGTCACGCTGCTGCAGTGCACCGCTGTCTGTTACATGCCCAAATGTGTCAACATAGTCAGCTAGCCACAAACA
This sequence comes from Semibalanus balanoides, assembly GCA_014673585.1. Lineage (NCBI taxonomy): Eukaryota > Metazoa > Arthropoda > Thecostraca > Balanomorpha > Balanidae > Semibalanus > Semibalanus balanoides. Next base: position 48,849 of record VOPJ01008579.1, on the reverse strand, counting down.
TCCAATGGTAATGGCTATGCGAATGTGTATTCGAGTTACTAATCATCTTGGAAATTGCCAGTCCGCTCCAACAGTCTAACACCAGCATATACTTGTTCACGTCCACCACTGTGCTATCAATACCATATACCGCAATGATCAGACCAGCCAGACATACTGGGGTAAGCTGCAGATCAGACCAGCAAGACATACTGGGGTAAACTGCAGATCAGACAAGCCAGACATACTGGGGTAAGGCTGCAGATCAGACCAGCCAGACATACTGGGGTAGGCTGCAGGGAATCAGACCAAGCCATGGAACCATACTGTGGGTAAGGCTTGCAGATTCGAACCAGCCAAGACATACTGGGGTAGGCTGCAGATCAGACCAGCCCAGACATACTGGGGTAAGGCTGCAATCAGACCAGCCAGACATACTGGGGGTAGGGCCTCAGATCAGACCAGACGAGACAATACTGGGGTAGCTGCAGACCAGCCAGACATACTGGAAGTAGCTGCAGATCAGACCAGCCAGATGTATGGGGAAGATGCAGATCAGACCAGCCAGACATACTGGGATAGGCTTGCAGATCAGACCAGCCAGATATAGCTGGGGTAAGCTGCAAGATCAGAGCGCCAGACATTACTGGGGTAATAACTGCAGAATCAGACCAAGCCAGACTACTGGGTAGGCTGCAGATCAGACCAGCAAGCATACTGGGGTAAGCTGCAGATCAGACAGCCAGATCTGGGTTTAGGCTGAGCTCGACAGCCAACATATCTGGGGTAGGCTGCAATCAGACAAGCAGACTACTGGGTGGCGCAGATAGAACCAGCAGACATACTGGGTAAGTGAGATAGACCAGCAGAATACTGGGGTAGCTGCAGATCAGACCACCAGATCATACTGGGGTATAGCTGCAGATCAGACAGCAAGACATACTGGGGTAAACTGCAGCTCAGCACAGCCAGATACCTGGGTAGGCTGCAGAAGAACAGCCAGAATAACTGGGGTAAGCTGCAGATCAGACAGCAAGATATTCTGGGTAAGCTGCAGATCCAGACCAAGCTCAACATACTGGGATAGGTGCAGATCCGACCAGCCAGAATACTGGGGTAAGCGCAGATTGACCCGGTATGCAGTATGCTCTTCACAGGCCTGCAGCCAAAATGTATGGCGGGAGTCAAGGCGTGTAACTTACAATTGGGGTGTGATTCTCTGCTATTGCTCGTGTAAAAAACGTAATCTGGCCGCGCAGGTGTCCAAACCCATGGAGGGAAACCCAAAGCCCATGATGAGGCACCCTAACCCATAAGGGCGCGCCCCAAACTCATGGAGGGCGCCCCAAAACACTGGAGAATGCGCCATCCAAACCACATGAGAGCGCCCAAAACATGAGGGTGCCCCCGATTTCCGGGGATGCAACACATAATCCTTGCAGTGCTGCGGATTCAGATTTCGGAGGGGGTTTTTTTTTTTTGCAAAAATCGCCATGGGGGGCCCTTCCTGCAAATGGGGCCTCCCAGCAAGGCGATCCGACAGCCGTTTGGGTGAGAACGTATTTAGCGGACTTACCTGCCCTAATTTCGAATTTCTTCCGATTGTCATTTATTTTGCATCACACGATTTTCCAATTATTTCTTTATTTTTGGGACTTTTTTAGTGTTTCGACTTTTTTGATATCGAAATAGGACAGATGTCAGCTGCAGTTGTATTGTTTTCCGAATGCGTTAGCATATCACTACGCAAAACTATTTCAAATTGCAGCTGCCCCAGGGCGTCGCTGAACCTTTTTGAGTGGTATCACCAAGTGACGAACAGTGGCTGAAGTGCGACAAAAATGTACCCATTTTTTTCACGTGTATTTAAGGCTTTGCAGCATTTTGCAATTGGGCTTAATTTTTAAATGCTGTATACTTCTGTTTATTTAGCCGCCGCGAAGCGGCGCCGAATTTTATGTGTTTGCCTGATAAAACCCAAACAATTGGCGTTTGCCTTGTAAGAATAAATAGCTAAACAACGAACGGTCAGACGAGCGATGGCTTTCCGTATAACGATGGGAACTGATGTAAGCCTACGAAGGGTGGTAAGAATTTTAATCTTGGTCGTGGAAAACGAAATTTTAATATTGGAATCAGACTCAGATAAAAAACTTTTCCTGATTGGCGCATCTGCTATGATGAAAAATATTGAAATTAAGATAGTTTTAATAATACATTCGGATAGTAAATACGATGACCGGTGGCAGTAAGCGCTCATAATATGCAGTTATTATTTCCCATATAATAATTAACTGCATACATATGTACCGGAAATTGTAACAACATAGTTGGTACAGGAAATGGTTTGAAACTGCAAAAGGAGAACGGCTTTTCGCAATAATGTCTGCGGACCTGGAGGAGCCTGCAGGACGAAATGTTTGGGGAATGGTCTGGCCTGGCCCACTTTAGTTTTGGTCAGCAACTTGGACACCGATTAGCAGCTTCCGGATGCCGTATGTACCGCGTCATTTGCGTTCGCGTCACCTTTTTCGGAAATCGCAAATTTTAGGCTAACCATGTAGGGTATAGCCACTTGAAAGTTAATGTATTATGGAGTGGGCCTGGGGAGTGGGCTATGAATGGTAGCCAGGGAGAGACTAGCCAGACACTGATTAATTAATTTTTCATTTTCCAAATTGTATAACTAAGCAATTGCGTATGTTGGTGTATGCGCCGAAGCGGCGCGATATTTTTCAGTGTGCACTGTGGATGGCTGTATTTTGATGCTGCAAAGGCAATTTTTACAACCGTACGTCGAGCCTGTTTTTATTTTTTGGTAGGGGGGGCAAAGATAGCTTTCAGGATCTTCGAGGAGGATGAACATGGTCCTTCTGCCCCTGAATCGCCTGCTCCCCTAGCTACAGCCCCACTATAAATGGGTTCGCGCATACTGTGGTGGCAATGCCCATGCAGTATGTAAAACAGTCTTATGTCCGGTCAAAATAGCCTTGGATGCTTTCCAAAGAACCATACGTTTTTGACTCACGTTGGCGGCTGTGATTCGATAAGCCGAGGCCCTCCAAAAATCATGTAACTTTATTTTTTTGCCTGTTTCGTTCGCTTTTCCTTTGTTTCTGTTTTCTTCTTCATGACCCGCTCTGACGCTTCTTCATTTTGCTGTATGTAGTTGTGTACCTATTTTTGAGAAAACACATTGAGAAAAAGTAGACAAATGGGGTCAATGTTATTTTTCAACAAGGGGATAAGGGGGGAAAGGGGATCACCTATGAACAAAGTGAACGTGTTTGAACACGGTTAGCAAATAAACTAAGAACATATAAGCAGATTACCATGAAAAAATGCAAATGTAATATTTTCGCGCATTTGTTCTTTGATCCATGATCAAAGTGTTCAGGGGGCCTTTGACCCCTCTGGAGCACTTTGACCTGCAGGGGCCTTCAAACCTTCCAGGGGCCTTCTGTGCTGGCTAGGGCCATTTCGTCGTAATTCAGGAGCCTCTGACCCGCTTCGTGGTCCTTTCGGACTCCCCAGGCCATCTGGCACTACCCAGGGCCCTCAGACCTTCCAGGAGCCCCTTAGCGTTCCCAGTGGCCCTATGTCTGGTTAGGGGCTCTCGACGTGGTTCAGGGGACCTCTGACTCTCCAGGGGCCCTTTTAGCCTTGTCCGGGGCTCCCTATGATACGACTACAGGACTCTGAGCTGGCTAGGGAACCCATTCGTGTGTTTCAGGGGGCCAGGACCACTGGGGGCCCTTTGATCCTCCCCAGGGGCCATCGACCTGTCCAGGTGCCCTCGACTCCAGGGGCAACTACGCTTTCAGTTTCCCTGCGACTTTCCCGGGCCTCTCTGTGGCTGGGCTAAGGGCCATTTGGCGTGTCAGAGCCCACTGCCAACTCTGGAAACCTTTCCGTCCCCTGGTGACCATTTGCCACCTTCCAGGAGCCCCTCGATCTTCCCAGGGACCCTACGACACTGACCAGGATCCTCTATGCTGGCTGGGCCCATTCCTCGTGTTCAGGGGGCCTCTTGACCATCTCGGGCCCTTTGACTCCAGGGCCCTCCGACTTCCAGGGGTCATTGTGCTGGCCGCTAGGGGTAAATCGTCGGTGTTCAGGGGCCATCTGACCCCTCAGGGGCCCACGACTGCCAGGGCCCATGACCTGCTCAGGGCGTCTGTGCTGGCTAGGGCCATTCGACAAGTTCCAGGAAGGCCATTGACCCGCTTTGGGGCATTTAACCTCCACAGCTCCCAGGGGCATCTGACTGCCCATGCCCTCCGACATTTGCTGGGCTCCCTTCAAACTCCGAGGGCTCTACGACCTTCCAGGGCTCTTGTGCTGGCTAGGGGCCATTCGGTGTTTCGAGGGCCTCTGACCCGCCAGCGGGAACCTTTCGGCCTGTCCAGGCCCTCTGACATGATCTCTTGGCTCTTGTGAACGTCAGGGCCCTTTGGTCTTAGAGAGGGACCCTGGTAGCCCTAAAGAACTCTAAAGTGCTTTAAACTCTTTAAAAACCGGACCCAGTTACGCGGCTTCGCGCGTAATATCAGCAGCTGTTTTGATGAATTCCAGTACTTTTAATGCAAGGGGCCTCAGGAATCGGGGAGTGCAAAATAGTGATTTGCACCCTCAGATTTCAGGGTGTCAACTGCAATCACCCTGCCCCCGGAATCCCAGCCCCGTCGGAAGGGCGCCCTCAAAACTCGGAAGGCGCCCTAAATCTCGGAACGCGCCTCGAACGCTATTAGGCATGCCATGATCTGAGGAGGGCGTCCCCCAAAAAAAAGCAGAGGGCGTCCCAAAACACATGGAGGTCGCCCCAATCCTGGAGGGCGCTCCCAATTCTAGGGAAGGAGCCCCAATGCCCGAAAAGCATCCCAAACTTCGGAAGGGAGCCCCGAAACTTGAAATTGTGCGCCCTCAAACACGATAAGGTGCAACCCGAATCTAAGGAGGTGGCGTCGCTGTTTTGTTGCCCAACGTGCGCGGTAGCGCCGCCCGCCCTGGCGGAGTTACCCCGGGCATGCCCCGGGGTTGTTGCTTTCTTGCGTAAGTGCATAGTGTACTTTTGGACTTTTAATAAAAAGAGACGTTCTTAGATTATCCGAGTCGAGTACTTTGGTTACACCGAATCCTTTTGCAGCAGGACACCAGGAGAGAGCGGCTCGAGCAGGGGACACTTGCAGATACATGGTCGGGGTCACCGAATTAGCACTGATTCATTGAATGCTCTGGTGAATCTCGTCGTTCGATTTTGTTAAATATCTCAGTAAGATTTGACAGCACTGCATTCATGAAACGTAATACCACTTGAACATCATCAGGACAACCATAAAATTATGGGATATCCTAGGTGGACGGCATTACCCCGTGGGCGCCCCTGCTTCCCTGTGCCATTTCTGTCCACCTGCGGTAACCGCTCGCCACGCGCGCTGCAGCTCAGCTGTACACTGTACACCCTGCGACCAGCAGCGCACGCAGCAGCGGCCGCCGCCGCCGCCACCGACTGTCCGCCGGAGGTCCCACCGCCGCGTGACGCCCGGCTGCGTCGCAGTCGTCGGATCGCCGGCTCCGTCATCGCCGGCGCCGTCATCGCCGGCGCGGTATATATCGGCCGGCCGGCAGGGACGCAGCGTGTGTCAGACAGTGGGGTGCAGCCGGTGCAGGCTGACACGTCACAAGGCCGGCGAGGGCTGCCGTGGGGGAGGGGAGGAGCGGGGGGTGCAACGGATTTCACCGCGGGAGGGAGGGGGGGTCGGGAATGATCAGATCGGCTTACCGGCTTTCATCTTCGCTCTGGGAGGGGAACTGTGATAGTAATTCGCCGCCCAGGGATGACGGCTGGCAAGTTCATGAGAAGCTGCCTCGAACACTCGCAATTCTAACTGCCGTTACAAAAACAAACGGACGTGGCTCAGTGTCTGGGTGGCTGGCAGATGTCGTCGCCAGCTGAGCAATGCATTGCAATCCATTGCAACTCATTGCAAAGAAGGATCTCACGGTACACTGGGGGGCGATCACGGATCAAAAAGTCAGGGCGACGGATCAAGGCCAGGTGAAAATAATGCGCGGCATGGCATTGCAGGTGCAGCAGCAGCAGCAGCAGTAGTGTGTCATGACCTCTATGGAGCGAACACGGCGCGTGGCCAGCGAACAATACAAGGCACGTGATCGGTCAACTCGAACGTTCGGGACAAAATATAGAGTGTCTCTGAGGTCATGGTCAGAGATGGAAGTGGAGACTGGAGACTCTTGCAAAGCTGTGACTGCAGGACATGGCTATTTTTCCAGTTTACCGATCACAGTATGAATGGCGTTGTTTGTCGTAACGTACCAGGATCACCAATATGACAGCTAAACAGTCCGAAGTCTTATATAATGCCATACTTAATGTTCGTGCAAAAATACGGTTCTTTTGAATGGTGTTCTCTGGTCTGTGAAGTAATGTTTTGTTCATGTAACCCAATATTATTACAATACATAATCATAAGAGATAAGCAGGCCGATAATGTACGTAACATGCCAGTGGCGGATCCAGGATTTTCATTGAGGGGCGCTGCAGGCCGGGATACCTTTTTTGGCATCTGAGGGGGGCGCCGTGTATTTTTTACGAGAAAACAGAGTTTTTGAGTTTTGAGGGTTAAAACCCACAAATACGAAAATCTGATATAGCAATGTTTCAAAGAAAATGCTATTTCATTTATTTTGACGCTTTATATTTTTATATTTGCATCAACTTTTTATATTTGCATCAAAACTAGATGTTGTACGATTTTTCAAGCATTTGTCGTTTTTCACTGATATAACAACAGCCGCATCAGCCATATGATTATTTGGCGTCAAATGACGGCACCAGATTGTGCGACAAATGTTTTATTTTTTGGTGTATCTCAAGCCCGTCATAAAAGTTGGAAATGTAGAGAAAGAAAGATTGTATGTCTATGTTTAATATATTTTTAAATTGCATTACCTTTAATATGGCAAAGACATTATTTTGTCTTTACCAAGTACTTTTGAAAAAGAAGATCTTCCCTGAAATGGCAATGCCCAATGCCCATTTAACTTCAACAACAGAATATCCATGGCAGTATACCTACTTAATTTTGTGTTCGTCTGTGTGAGCTATGATAACATACACTGCTCACCATTATATTTGTTTGAATGTTATGCATTAAATGACCGGCTAATTAGTAGTTCTCATGTTGTATGTAAACTTCATAACTTACGGTTGAAATATTACTATTTGTAGTTTGTACCAACCCTCAATTTAATGCAGACCATTAGGCCGTTTCACTTGCACCGCACAACAGCTGTTGGTTTTGTAACGAGTCCGATCCCGTTCTTACATGTCTATTCAGCCGTTTGCTTTGCCTGCTAGCACAACATTGATTGGTACACTGAGCTTCACATGTTTACGGGCGATGCCATCTTTTCTCATTGCCAGAATGGACTACTAAACCGCATAATCACCGACCACTCTTAGCCTGTGGCAATACAACTTATAATAGCCGTCCAGATTGCTTTGCCATTGAATTCCACTGGAACAAGCGCACCACGCGATCAACCTTATTCATCAGCGTTATCACGGCACGGCAAAATGCAGTGTAAATTGTAATTGAGCTAAATCTGCGTTTCGGGCAACGACGCTGACCCATGGAAGGGCAGAGGTGACGGCAGAGGTCACGGCAGAGGTCAAGGCAGAGGTGACACCCCGGGTAGGTCTGATGAGTGCGGCGCCGGCCTCATAATGGCGGATCATGGAGCGGCGAGTCACGATCACTGACTGGGATCGGCCCGGGAGAAGCTCAGCTTCTTTGTAGAGCAGGCACTCGGCCGGGAGAGCTCGAAGCCTGTCAGAGAGGACTCGGCCGGGAGAGCTCTAAGCCCTGTCAGAGAGAGCTTCAAGGCCGGTCAGCAGAAGAGCTCAGCCATGTCACGAGATGGGCTCAGGCCGTCGAGAGAGCTCAGTTCTCGGTCAGAGAGAGCTCAGCCCTGTCAAGAGAGCTTCAGAGCCGGTCAAAGATCAGAGGGCTCAGCCCTGTCAGAGAGAGCTCAGGCCTAGGTCAGGAGAGACTCAGCCCTGTCAGAGAGACTCGTTGCTTCCGGGAGAATACTCAGACCCTGTAGCCAGAGAGGACTCGGCCGGGAGATGCTCAGCTCTGTCAAGTGGGCTAGGTCGCCGGTCAGAGAAGTATGACATCGGTTGACTCGGTCAGAGAGGCTCAGGCCGGTCAGAAAGGACTCGGCCCGGGAGAGCTCAGCCTCTGTCAGAGAGGGCTCGGGCTCGGGCCGGTCAGAGAGGACTCGGGCCGGTCAGAGAGGGCTCAGCCCTGTCAGAGAGGGCTCGGCCCGGGAGAGCTCAGCTCTGTCAGAGAGGACTCGGGCCTGGAGAGCTCAGCCCTGTGCCCAGGTATGATGGACCCCAGGCCGTGGTCATGCGGATGAGTTAGCTCAGCCATGTTCAGAGAGAGCTCAGGCCCCGGTCCAGAGACGAGCTCAGGCCCTGTCAGAGAGAGCTCGGCCCGGGAAAGCTCAGCGCTGTCAGAAGGAGGGGAGTCGTGCAGAGAGTCTCTAGCCCTGTCAGAGATGTGACTCAGTGCCGGTTCAGCAGGGAGACGCATCAAGCCCTGTCAGCAGAGAGCTCAGGCCGTCAGAGAGAGCTTCAGCCTCTTGTCAGTAGAGAGCTCGGCCGCGGGAGGCTCGAAGCCCTTAGAGTAGGGATCGGCCCCGGGTATCGAGCTCAGCCCTTGTCAGAGAGGGATCGGCCGGGAGAGTCTCAGCCCTGCATGAGAGGACTCAGGCCGGTCAGAGAGACTCAGCCATGTCAGAGAGACTCAGGCCGGTTCAGAGAGAGCTCAGCCTGTCAGACGAGTAAGGATAGGCCCCGGTGAGAAGCTTCAGCCCATGTCAGAGAGGGGCTCGCCGGGGAGAGCTCAGCCCTGTCAGATGAGGACTCAGGCCGGTAGAGAGAAGCTCAGACCCTGTCAGAGAAGAGCTCAGGCCGGTCAGAGAAGAGCTCAGCCCTGTCCAGAGAGAGCTCAGGCCGGTCCAGAGAGAGTCTCAGCCCTGTCAGGGATAGAGCTACAGGCCGGTGCCAGAGAGAGCTCGGACCCGGAAGAGCTTCAGCCCTGTCAGAGAGGGATTTCTTGGCCCGGGAGATTGTTCTCAGCCCTGTTCAGAGAGAACCTCAGGCACGGTCAGAGCAGAGCCTCAGCCCTGTCAGATGAGAGCTCAGGCCCCGGTCAAGAGAGAGCTCAGCCCTGTCAGAGAGGTTTGCTCAGGCTACGTCAGAAAGGACTCGGCCTCGGGAAAGCTCAGGGCCCTGTCAGAGAGGCTCAGGCCGGTCAGAAGAGGATCAGCCCTGTCAGAGAGAATCGGGCCGGTCAGGGAGGAGCTCAGCCCCTGTCAGAGAGGACTCGGGCCTGAGCAGCTCTAGCTCTGTCAGAATTTGAGGACTATCGCCGAAGGAGAGCTTCAGCTTCCTGTCAGAGAGGGCTCGGCCCGGGAAGAAGCTCAGCCCTAATCAGAGAGGGCTCGGGCTGGTCGAGCGAGAGGGCCTCGGGCACGGTCAGAGAGAGCTCCCCTTGTCAGAGATGGTCTCGGGGTTGCCCGGGAGACAATCAACCTGTCAGAGAAGGGGCTACTAGGCCGGTCAGAGAGGACTTCGGGCTCTTGTCAGAGAGGGCTCGGCCGGTCAGAGAGGACTCGGGCCGGTCAGAGAGAACCAGCCCTGTCAGGAGATTGGACTACGGCCTCGGGATGAAGCTCAGCCCTGTTCAGAGAAGGGCTCGCCCGGGAAAGCTCAGCCCTGTCAGAAGAGTGGGCATAGGGCATGGTACAGAGAGGGCTCGGGCCGGTCCAGTTATGGGGCCGGGACGGGTCAGTAGAGGGCTCGGGCCGGTCAAGTAGACGGTATCTCTGGTGCTCGGTCCAGAGAGTTGGCTCGGGCTGGTCAGAGAGACATCATTGGCCGGTAGAGAGGGCTCCGGGCTGGTTCAGAGATTGGTGCTTCGTGCCGGTCAGAAGAGGGCTTCGGGCCTGGTCAGAGAAGTTTTGGATCGGGCCGGGCAGAGAGGAACCGGGCCGGTCAGAGAGGGGGCCGACTCAGCCGACACCGCTGAGAGACGGACGGTTACAACAAGCCCATCGCTCAGGCAGGCAGTCAACAAGACAGACCGGTAGATGGTCAGCTGATAGTCATGCAGACAGTCAGCTAACCAGTCCGCCAAGAATTGCCACAGTTTACCGTTTTAATGTCCTTTATCATTTACAAACAATTATATGACAACAATAAATCGTGGTATGTAATAGTGGAGTAAGAATACAAAAAATATCATGACAGATCCCAAGCCTGATCTAATATGATAATGTGGACCGAAAGTGTTCGGTAAGTCCAAATCAACAACAACACACAGGTGCGTGATATTATTTCTCTTTATTAGTATGCAAGTAAACATGCTAGGGTAATGGTTGCAAATTGTGTGAAAATAATAATCTGCCTTATCTGAATGGGCCCCAATGGGCATGGGTCTCAATATTATTAATTTTAATGGGTCTGGTCTGGGACTGGGCTTGGTGTTCATGGGCTTCGGCTGGGCAGGGCTTGGGGTTTGGGCACCCATGACAATCTCTGGTCCACAACTCCACGCTCGGAGAGATTTCATCAGTGGCACCTTATTGCTCGCATTTACGGGTCATCCGTATGCTGTTCGTTCTATATGCGTTATATTACGCAAATCAATGGAGTGCGAAGCCTGTGGCGAGAGCTTGAAGAGATTCGGCGTTCGATATCTATGAAGGCAGGAGAGACTGGGCCAGGGGCAGCAAATGACAAATGGCGCATATCGATCGCAGCAATGCTGGTTGCGCACCTTGGCAGGTGGCGTAGCGGTTAGATTTATGCCTCGTTTTACTGAGCCTTGGTGTGCTCTCGCCTCTGCTCTCTCTGCTCTTCCTCTGCTCTCCTCTGCTCTCCCCTGCTGCTCCCCTGCTCTCCCTGCTCTCCCCTGCTCTCCCCTGCTCTCCGTTGCCTCCTCTGCTCTCCTCTGCTCTCCTCTGCATCCCGTGCTCTCCTCTGCTCGTCCTCTCTCTTCCTCTGCTTCATCCTCTGCTCTCCTCTGTCTCCTCTGCGTCTCCTCTCTCTCCTCTGCTTCTCCTTCTGCTCTCCTCTGCTCTCCTCTGCTCTCCTCTGCTCTCCTCTGCTCTCCTCTGCTCCTCTCTCGCCTCTCTCGCCTTTCTTACCTCTGCTGCTTCTCTGTTCCTCCTCTGCTTCTCCTCTGCTCTCCTCTGCTCTCCTTCTGCTCTCCCCTGCTCTCCTCTGCTCCCTCTGCTCTCCCTCTGCTCTCCTTTGCTCTCCCCTGGCTCTCGCACACTGCTCCCTCTGCTCTCCTCTGCTCTCCTCTTGCTCTCCTCTCCTCTCCTTGCTCTCCTCTGCTCTTCCTCTGCTCTCCTCTGCTCTCCTCTGCTCGCCTCGTCCTCGCCTCTGCTCGCCTCTGCTCGCCTCTGCTCTCCTCTGCTCTTCCTCTGCTCTCCTCTGCTCTCCTCTGCTCTCGCTCTGCTCTCCTCTGCACTCCTCTGCTCTCCTCTGCTCTCCTCGCTCTCCGAGCCATCCTCTGCTCTCTCCGGCTCTCCTCCGCTCTCTCCGGCTCTCCTCTGCTCTCTCCAGCTCTCCTCTGCTCTCTCCAGCTCTTTCCAGCTCTCCTATGCTCTCTCTAGCTCTCCTCTGCTCTCCTCTGCTGTCCTTTGCTCTCTCCGGCTCTCCTTTGCTCTCCTCTGCTCTCCTCTGCTCTCCTTTGCTCTGCTCTGCTCTGCTCTGCTCTGCTCTGCTCTGCTCTGCTCTGCTCTGCTCTGCTCTGCTCTCCTCTGCTCCCTCTGCTCTCCTCTGCTCTCCCTGCTTCTCCCTGCTTCCTCTTCTCTCCTCTGCTCTTCCTCTGCTTCTCCTCTGCTCTCCTCTGCTCCCCTCTGCTCTCCTCTGCTCTCTTCTCTCTCCTCTGCTCTCCTCTGCCTTCTCTCTGCTCCTCTGCTCTCCCTCTGCTCTCCTCTGCTCTCTCTGCTCTCCTCTGCTCTCCTCTGCTCTCCTTGCTCTCCTCGCTCGCCTCTGCTCTCCTCTGCTCTCCTCTTGCTCTCTCTGCTCTCCCTCTTGCATCTCCTCTGCTCCCTCTGCTCTCTCTGCTCTCCTCTGCTCTCCTCTGCTCTCCTCTTGCTCTCCTCTTGCTCTCCTCTGCTCTCCTCTGCTCTCCTCTGCTCTCCTCTGCTCTACTCTGCTCGCCTCTGCTCTCCTCTGCTTCCCCTTGCTTCCTCTGCTCTCCTTGCTCTCCTCTGCTTCCCCTGCTCTCCCTCTTCTCCTCTGCTCTCTCCTCTGCTCTCCTCTGCTCTCCCCTGCTCTCCTCTGCTCTCCTCTGCTCTCCTCTGCTCTCCTCTTCTGTGCTTCCTTATCGTTCGGCATCTGATTGATTTGTAAGGTGGCGCTCAATGACATGTAATGATCGCCAACGACATATTGGTCTTTAGTCAATACACATCAATGGTGAGTAATGCAAACCGTTCACATCCCGTCCGCTTCTTAATCTCACCCAATTTATCCTCGCTGCTGATCATTTTCGGTTTTCCAGCACTCAATTTGCAAAGTGTCGATGAGATGCTACTGCAGTGCTTCTGCGAGCGGGCCGATGCCATCCATTAGCATTACCGTAGCGATGGCGTCGGCCCGTTCAGCTGGCCGGCATGTGTTCACTGGTCGGTTCACTGAAAGCATCGCTATCCGTTCGGTCGGCAATCAGCGGCGAATGAACCAATCACTCGCGGCGCGCCTAATGGAGTTAATTTGTGGCCGCGTCACGCGTCTAACGCCGACAAAACAGCTCGGAAATGGCAGCGGCCAAGCGCAGCGTGTCGTTTGTAAAGATAGGGAGTGAGCTGAGTTGCTCCCACCGTGACCTGCCCGTCCCGCCCTCTATATCCTCGCTCTGTGTCCGTCAGTATAGAACACGCTGGCGCCGGTCACGGACGGGGCTCACAGTGCTCACAATGCTCACACTGATGCTCATTTGTTGCGCGGGCCAGTCAACTCTGCAGTCGCTACTCCTTTGTGTTGTCTGTCTGTCTGGCCACAGGTGCTGTTTGGCGACTGAAGCTGTCTGGCCACAGGTGCTGTTTGGCGACTGAAGCTTCTGGCCCAGGTTGCTGTTGGCGACTAAGCTGTCTGTTCCACAGGTGCTGTTTGCGACTGAAGCTGTCTGGCCACAGCTCTGTTGGCGACCTTGAAGCTGTCTGGCCACAGGTGCTGTTCTGGCACTGAAGTCTGTCTGGCCACAGGTGCTGTCTGGCGACTGAAGCTGTCGGCCAACAGGTGCCTGTCTGGCGACTGAAGCTGCTTTGGCCACAGGTGCTGTCTTGTGCGACTTGAAAGCTGTCTGGCCACAGTGCTGTCTGGCGACTGAAGCTGTCTGGCCACAGGTGCTGTCTGGCGACTGAAGCTGTCTGGCCACAGGTGCTGTTTGGCGACTGAAGCTGGACGGCATAGCTCGTTGTTAAGTCACTGTCAGACAATGCTGGAATTTAGCATTCTATAATATTAATGGTACAAAGACCAAAAAGAAGATTGACATGTTGGAGGGAAGTATCAGATGTGAGCGATAATGAATGTTAAGACTTCGGCCTTTGAGATGCACGGAACAGATAGTTATGGTGAATAGGTAGGCGAGATGTTGAGAAAAGAGGCAAACTGATGTGAAAGGAATGGGCCAGCGCGATATAGCCTTCGTTGTTGGCGCGCCCATAAAAAACAATCATCATCATCAAGGAATGGGCCATATAATGAGGTGAGGACAGTAATTCAAAGAAGGTTTAACAATTGAGGGATATGAAATATGAATGATATTAGGAACATCAAGAGCATAATGAATGATAAAGGTGAGGGAAAAGGCAGTGTAAAAAGGCGACGCAATGTGCAATAATTTAAACACTTCTTGCGAAGGAATACCACAGAAATGTGAAAGGAGAAATGTGAAGAAACCATATAGTCTGTACTCTGTAAGCTTCCATGGCCGCCTGATAGCCTTATCAGCTGTATGACTCACACGTACCGGAGGCTGGAGCGGTCGGCCCTGGACAGACAGACAGACAGACAGACCCCCCCCCCCCCGGCAGCCGGACATTAACAGCCGGTCATGGCTGCTGCTGCTGCCCAGATCAGAAGCTCCTCTGCCTCCTCTGCGGTACAATAGCGAGACGCTCAGCTGTGTCATCAGCCGCACTCCTCTGCAGGCAGTGCACGCTGCCATCACGGCTGCTGCTGACGCTACGAGTGCCCACTCGTGTCATCGAAGCCCATTGGTGTCGTGCGCTGTCGTGACGCCTGACGTAGCGTTGTCGTGACGCCTGACGTGGCGTTGTCGTGACGCCTGACGTGGCGTTGTCGTGACGCCTGACGTGGCGTTGTCGTGACGCCTGACGTGGCGTTTTCGTGACGCCTGACCTGGCGTTGTCGTGACGCCTGACGTGGCGTTGTCGTGACGCCTGACGTGGCGTTGTCGTGACGCCTGACGTGGCGCTGTCGTGACGCCTGACGTCGCGTCGTCGTGACACCTGACGTCACGTGTCGTGACGCCTCGGGCTCGACTCCTGTCGCGTGTTTCCATGACTTTGTCGTATGCTACCATAACTCCTCTGGCATTTTTCCATGGATAATGTTCGTATCCTACCATGACTCATTGACTCCTGTAACATGTTGCCATGACTCTTGTCGCATGTTACCATGACTCACGTCACGTGCTGGCCTGCCATGACTCCTATCAGGCGCGGCCACGCCTCCCGTCGCGCTGCACCAGACCCTATCACCCCGACTCCGGCACCAGACCCTATCATACTGACTCCGGCACCAGACCCTATCACCCCGACTCCGGCACCGGACCCTATCACCCCGACTCCGGCACCAGACCCTATCATCCCGACTCCGGCACCAGACCCTATCATCCCGACTCCGCCAGGAACTGAGGCCGTCCCGAGGCCGTGTCGCAGCCACCACTATTGACAGCAGCACCAGCGGCGGCGCGGCGGCGGCAGCGGCGTCGCAGGTAACCCTGTTACCGGTGCTGGCGGGGGGCATGGCCATGTATGGCGCTGTGGCACCGCTGCGTGCCAGCCCGAATGCCGATCAGTGATGTGAGCGGTGCGCAGCGACGCGTGGCGCAGTCAGTCGCGGGCCCGGGTGGCCGCGCCGCCCTCAGGTCGGCCGCGCCAGATAACGTCACACAGTTGGCCCCTGCAGTGGCGGCCGGCCGACCTCTGCGTGTGTGTTTACCGGGCCGGCAGAGATTCGTCCCAGGGCGGCGGCACAACATATGCGGCGCACCGGCTGACACGCCTTGGTTTCAACGCCTTGATGCATTGGTATAAGGCTCACCATAAGCGCATTGCTCAGTCGTCGGTGTATAGATCAGCAGGGGCGCAACCACCTATACGGACCGTACGGAATGTCCGTACCGTTTTTGACGGGAGCCGAAGCCCCCCCCTCCGAGCATTTTTTTTCGCAATAAGCACCTCCAGCAGGACAGGCACCAGTGGTGTAAAGAGTATACGATCATTCAGTGCATGACCTGGTCTTTTGGAACCCCAGGCACCCATGCAAGGCTCCGACCAGGACGTAGCCTCCTTGGCCAGTGCCTGCTAGTGATGGCGCTCCGGCCTTCTGCCGGGCCCAGTGACGGCGCCTCTCCTGTCATGACGACGCCCCTCCGGCCTAGTGACGGGGCCCTCCGGCTAGTGACAGCCAGAGGCCAGTGACCCCTCTGGCTAGTGAAGACGTCTCTGCGACCAGTGGATGTGAACCTGCTGATGTAGTCGACTTGACGCCGGCCTGCACGCGCGCCGGGCTGGCCGTCGAACGGTGTGTCGCTGCACTGCTCGCCGCAGCTCTGCTCGATTCAATTAAAGTTGGTTATCTATCTCATCTCATATTGATTAAGGGGATAAAGGCATTATTTTGCAGTACCACAGTAGATTACAGGTATATACATACAACCAGAGGCGCAGCCAGGGGGCAAAGGGAACCCTCTTTTCCCCTCTTACGGGTCACAGGGGGGAGGGGGCACCGAGATTCACCCAGATATCATTTGCATTTGCTAAATGGCTTTCAAAAAGCCACAGAGGAGCCCTCAAACCAGGCGAGGGGTCACTCTGGTGCATGTAAAGGGCCCTCAGAGACACTGCAAGGCTTCAAAACCAGCCCAGGGGGCCTCTTGAGCATGTCCAGGGGCCCATCGAACAAACCCATGGCCCCCAAAATGTCCAGGGACCTCTCAAGCATGCTCAGGGGGCCATTGAGCGCACTAAGAGACCCACAAAACTGTCCAGGAGCCTCTCGCGCATGTCCAGGTGCCAAGGGCGGCGCCACCTTCCAAAAGTAAGGGGGGACGGAGGCATTTTGAAGTCAATTCTTTCCATGCAACGCCAATAGGCGTAATGTTAAAATCCGAAAATGTTGGGGGGACGCGTCCACCCGTCCCCCCTTTGGTGACGCCACTGCCAGGGACCATTAGAATCTGTTCAGGGGCTTCTCGAGCTTGCCGGGGGGACCCATTTAGTCTGTTTGACAAAGCAGCCATCGCAGTCCCTTGTCAGGTCGTATGGGCCCCTGTGCTGGTCAGAGGAGCCCCTGACCAGACCGAAAGGGCCCCTGGGTGGGTCAGAATGGCCCCTGAACATTGGGCCCCTAGTCAGCACGGAGGGCCCCAGGGCAGGTTGAAGGGCCTTCTGAGCATGTCGACAAGGCGATAAATATTAAATAGATATCGCCCACTCCACATTGTCTTTTGGCGGATCCCAGGTGAGTCCTTGAACAGATTGGAAAGGCGTTGAAAAGGGTCGGAGGGACTTCTAGACGATTTGAAGGGACCCTGGACCTTCAACAGTTAATGCAGTTGTCCATGGAATAAAACTCGAAATTTTTGCGACGCTCCGCGACGCTATTTAATTGCAAGTTATATTATATGCGTAATGCAGGTTCATAAATCGTGCAATTTTTCGGCACCTTTATGTGATATATCGCTACTTTCCTAGATGATTGGGCAAAATAGTTCACTTTAACACTTTTCAACCGCACTTTTAAACGCACAATAACATTTGTAGAGGTCTGCGCCATACGCAATGCTCAATAATCTCATAATACCATACGCATTAATGAGAATGCATATCCACTATCCAGGCCATACAACTCCAAATTTTCACGCCGCTCGGCGGCGCGATTGATTTGTAACAGTTTCAGGTCTTGAGCCTACAAAAAATCGAAATTGGTATAGCTGATTCAAAATCCTGGCTACGTCGCCTGGCTCCAAAGTTGGTATGGTAGTCTGCTAACTAGATGCATTGCTTATCGCGTCCATCTCTGCAGAGCGCCAGCTGCGTCTGAAGGCGAACACAATGCACAGTACAATGGCACTTGCGTTGCTATATTGTTAACTCAGGGGAGTAATTTATGTATCGCAGCAATCCGAATTGACTCGTAAGCTCGCGGTGTAGTTTGCTCGTATTGACATTGACTTATCAGTGAGCGGGCGTCAGAAAGCGCTGCTGTGTTCATTCATGCTTGCAAGATATAAACCTCGCCTTGGCTGCCTTATATGTTGGGTGTAGCGCCGGCTAAGCTCGCCGATATCTGAGCTGCTAAGTGACAGATCAGCCCCGGAGAGGACCTGATGTCTGAGCGGCGAGTGACGATCAGCCCCGGAGAGGACCTGAAAGTCTGAGCGGCGAGTGACAAGATCGCCCCGTGAGAGGACCCGATGTCTGAGCGGCGGAGTGATCAGATCAAGCCCCGGGAAAGGACCTGATGTCTGAGCTGCTAAGTGGAACAGATCAGCCCCGGAGAGGACCTGATGTCTGAGCTGCTAAGTGACAGATCAGCCCCGGAGGGACCCGAGGTCTCCTCAGATGCTAAGTGACAATCACCCCGGAGAGGACCTGAGTCTGGCTGCTAAAGTGACAGATTCAGCCCCGGAGAAGGACTGATGTTGAGCGGCGAGTGACAAGATCAGCAGGAGAGGAACCTGATGTCTAGCTGCTAAGTGACAGATCAGCCCCGGAGAGGACCTGATGTCTGACTGCTTAAGTGACAGATTCAGCCCCCGGAGAGGACTGAATGTCATGAGCTTCTAAGTGCAGATCAGCCCCGGAGAGGACCTGATGTTGAAGCTGCTAAGTGACAGATCAAGCCGCCGGAGAGGACCTGATGTCTGAGCGGCGAGTGACAGATCAGCCCCGAAGAGGACCTGATGGTCTGAGCTAAGCAAGTGACAGATCAGCCCCGAAGAAGGACCTGAATAGTTCTGAGCTGCTTTAGTGAACAGATCAGCCCCGGAGGACCCCGATGTCTGCAGCTGCTAAGTGACATGATTCAAAGCCCGGAGAGACCTGATGTCTGAACTGCTAAGTGACAGATCAAGCCCCGGACGAGGACCTGATGTCTGAGCGGCGAGTGACAGATCAGCCCCCCGGAGAGGACCTGATGTCCCTGAGCGGCGAGTGACAGATCAAGCCCGGAGAGGACCTGATGTCTGGCTCAAGTGACAGATCAGCCGCCGGGAGAGGACCCGATGTCTCAGCTGCTAAGTGAAAGATCAGCCCCGGAGAGGACCTGATGTCTTGATGCTGCTAAGTACAGATCAGCCCCGGAGAGGAAACCTGATGTCTGAGTCGCGGCGAGTGACAGAATCAGACCCGGAGAGGACCTGATTGTCTGAGCTGCTAAGTGACAGATCAGCCCCGGAGAGGACCTGATGTCTGAGCTGCTAAGTGACAGATCAGCCCTGGAGAGGACCTGATGTCTGAGCTGCTAAGTGACAGATCAGCCCCGGAGAGGACCTGAATGGTCATCACTTCTAAAGGTGAACAGATCAGCCCCGGAGAGGACCGATGTCTGAGCTGCTAAGTGCAGATCAGCCCGGGTTAGAGGACTGATGTCGAGCGGCGAGTGACAGATCAGCCCGGAGAGGACCTGATGTCTGAGCTTTGCCTAAGTGACAGATCAGCCCGGAGAGGAGCCTGCATGTCTGGGAGCTGCTAAGTGACAAGATCAGCCCTGGAGAGGACCCTTGATGTCTGAGCTTGCTAAGTGACAGATCAGCCCCGGAGAGGACCCGATGTCTGAGCTGCTAAGTGACAGATCAGCCCCGGAGAGGACCCGATGTCTCAGCTGCTAAGTGACAGATCAGCCCCGGAGAGGACCCGATGTCTGAGCTGCTAAGTGACAGATCAGCCCCGGAGAGGACCTGATGTCTGAGCTGCTAAAGTGACAGATCACCTGGAGAGGACCCGGAATGGTCTGAGCTGCTAAGTGAACATGGCCGGAGAGGGGGGTGGGGGGGGGGTGGCTCCGCGCCGTGCCAGCGGAGTGGTGACAGAACATGAACAGGCGCTGTGTAACAGGCATAAGTCCGTGTGTACAGAAGGCTTAGTGCGAGCATCGAAAGAAAGCATTGTTGCGCGTCTCGTCTTGTGGTCTGTGCGATGCGTATGAACATGAAGCAATCTTGCATTGAAATGTGAACTTCAGTTGAAAGACCAGCGGGGGTTGGTTCACCCCGTAAGCACTTGTAGTGGAAAAACATGATCCATCAAGAACCGGTAGTTTTTTGCGAGCTGGAAAACGTCGACAGTACACCTCAGCCTCTCGTAAATGGAAGTGTTTAATGACTATGCCAAAACGCTTCCGTTTCAGACTCAGTATCAGTGTAATGACAAAGACACGTGGTGAGAGTGTGTCATGCTGTGATTCACACACGCACACACACAAGCGCGCGTGTGTGCGTGCGCGCGCGCGCGCGTGTGTGTGTGTGTGTGTGTGTGTGTGTGTGTGTGTGTTGTGTAGCGCACGTGCTCCTTGCTCTGCTCGCTCGCTCGCTCCTTCACGCGCTTCTCTTCATCCCACGGCCACGCTCTCCTCCTGCAGTGCCACGTCTGATGGGCTGATGTGACCAATGATATACCCTCTCCCACTTCATGGCACGAGGCACGACCCAGTCACGTTCTGTTCGGCGCCGGCCTCAGTCTTATGATGCTCCTCAGACCAGGGAAGGCCACGCTCCACTCCCGCCAGCGTCCGGCCCCTGGCCCGCTGGTCCACCGCGCCGGTCCGCTGGTCCACCAGTTCACTAGTCCGCTGGTCCGCGGGTGGCAGAGTGAGAACCGAGAAGGTGTGTTCACCGGTCGCGTTGCACAGGAGCGTGTCCGTCTGGTCGCCGCGCCGGACCCCGCCTGCATTTCAACAGACGGCCGCCGCTGAGACGAGCTGTCTCCTGCCGACCTGTCAGCCTGACTGCGTCATCGATGAGTCATCGGTGCTGAAGTGGACGGCGAGGTCAGGGCTATGAGGGTCAGAACAGCACACTGTGCAGCGTGCAGCCAGATCGGAGCCGCCGATGGCAGAGCGGGATTTACAGCCGGGACGATGTGGACAGGTCTGAGGGAGAGAGAGTCGATCAGGGCGACGAAACCCAATGGGAGCGCAGCTGACTAGGAATGGTGGCTCGACTGGCGAACATGCGTCAGCTCCTCTGTCATATTTACCTAATATTTGTATTTATGTGTGAGAATAGTATAGGTGATGCATGATAATTGTGTGAGCAGAGACGAAAACTTATAACGATGCAGTGTATATATACGCAGTGAAGTGTTTTGTGTAAGGGACGGGACTGAGGAAGCAGTGAGTTGCTGTCATTGAAACGAGTCCAGATTAAAACATACAAGAGCAGTATCAGTGGTGTTGCCAAGTAAGAAGAAGTAATATCTCGAATTTACAATATTAGCCGTTTTCACGATGGATTATTTTGCGCGAAATGTTTCAAAACATTTTAAAATGTTTTAGTAGTAGCCGTTTTCACGATGGACTTAATTTGCGAAAAAAAATGTTTTAACCCTCGACCTACGGGACCATAGGGGTGCGGGTTAAAACATATCTGCAATATTAGTCCATCTGTGGAAAGCGCTACAACTAAAACATTTTAAACATTTAAAATGTTTTAAAACATTTCGCGCAAAATAATCCATCGTGAAAACAGCTATTGTTTGCCAATTTAAACAATACATTGCTATAATTATAATCGATAACCTTATCCTCATAATGCCGAAAAAAGGAGAGCTTTCGGCTTGCGCCTTCGTCAGCAATAAATGTATTTTTTCCAGTTAGCAAAAAACATAAATTTTCAAATATTCGGCAACCTGCATTCGGCACACATGCACTTTCAAGAGGGTGGTAAAAATTCAAACAGGCTGCACACCACAACAGTTGGTCGAGTCGGGGTATACAAAAAATGACCTTTTTACAGAGCTATATACAACGCATAACCAAAAGCAACCACGCATATACATACCTATCTGTCTCATATCTACATTTATATCATACGTCTATGCATATATACACATTTACATCGAATCCATAATACCCACAATCCTATTTCACCTAGAGACGTGCATCTAGTGGCGCACATCTATACAAAAGACGCGCATCTATACAAATATGTCCTATCGAATATATACAATAGTTATCACAGAACACCTTTTTCAAATACAGATAAATTAATTTACGTTACCACGACTCACACATAAAGGTAAAGATACAGCCCCACCTCTCCCTGTCACTCACTCCAACCTCAAACGTTTTCAAATGGACTATACAATGGAAATATAACACAATCAATGCTACAATAAATGCACAAAAGAAAAGAGCACACATATCCACCGAACAGACAGACTCAGATAAAAGGCCATCCGCCATGATGATGTTTGTGTGTTGAGGGTTGGTTTGAACTCACGTATAAAAAGGGATTTCCAAATTTTTCGATCAGGGCCGTCTTTGGACACATGTAGGATTTATATGGAGACGTTGCTGCTGTCCAGTTGCGCGTCTGGGTGTTTTGCTTGATGGTTAACAAATGGGGTGTCTGTTTTTTTGTTCTTTGCATCTCTTTATGTGCTCATTGAATCTGCAGTCTTAACTGAGCGTCGAGTTTCTGAGCTAACTATCCCCCCCGAGCGTCGAGGCAGTGCACTATTGTTAGGGAAAAAGTCACCAAGTTTGGGAAGATTCTAGTTTAATTGTTAATGAACTTACGCAAATAACCTCAGGGGTGAGCCGATTCGCCTCCCCCGACAGTAATGGGTTAAAATGACGCAACTTTTTAAATTGTGCAAGTGTGACGGATCATTGTAACGGTCTAGAAGCCTGACCTGGGACGCAGCTGAAAGGGGGGGGGGACACGTGGGCCATGACTCCCCTGAGCAATGAAATTAACACCAGCTAAAATGGGATTCTTTTGATTTTGATTTTGACTCTACCCCCGGCCAGCAGCAGTTGGCTAAGGAGCAATTTTTTCCACTGACTACCGTTCTACCACTGGACTGACAAGAATTATGGCTACGTGCTTGAGTCTGTCTTTGTACCCAGTTCCTCCAGTTGTGTACATACCCAGATAGTTTGAATTTATGTCTCCAAAGAATGGCTTATTACCAATCACGGTCGAGGAATGTTTGACATACATCATTGAATTCCGGGGAGGTTTCTCCACACTAGAAAATAACTGCCCTATCCGCTCCTCAATTCAGTCAGGAGTGGCCGCCCGCCTCGCACACCTCAGCGCGGTGGTCACTGAACCATACATAGCACACCGAACCCGATCGAGTCCGGGGGGGGGCGTGGGCCGGGTGTGCGGGCCAGCCCTTCCGGTGACGGGTTTCTGCCGTTCTCAGCGTGGCTGCCCGGTGAGGTCACCGTGTTTGTTTGTTTGTACACAGTGGCGCGCGGCTTCAGCCACGCCGTCCTTCACACCTGTCGGCCAGATCACCAGAGTGAGCCCCACACGGTTCACCAGAGTGAGCCCCACACGGTCACCAGAGTGAGCCCACACAACGGTCACCAGAGTGAGCCCCACATGGTCACCAAGAGTGAGCCCACGATGGTCACCAGAGTGAGCCCCCCCCCAAAAACCCAGGTCACCAGGAGTGAGCCCCCACACGGTCACCAGAGTGAGCCCCACAAGGTCCACCAGAGTACGCCCACACAGCGGTCACCAGAGTGAGCCCATACACTGCACCAGAAGTTGAGCCCCACATGGTCACCTGAGTAGCCCCACACGCCGGTCACCAGAGTGAACCCACATGGCACCAGTGAGCTGAGTCCCACCACACGGTCACCAGAAGTGAGTCCCACCACTTCACCAGGAGTGAGCCACACACGGGTCACCAGCAGTGAGCCACCACACGGTTCACCTGACGTGAGCCACACACGGTCACCAGAGTGATCCCCCACCACGGTCACCTGGGTGAGCCCAACACACGGTCACCAGAGTGATCCCCCACACGCGTCACCTGAGTGAGCCACACACGTCACCATAGCTGAGCCCCACAGTACCTGAGTGAGCCCCAGCACGGTCACCAGGAGTAGCAAACACACCGGTCACCAGTAGTGAGCCCCACACGGTCACCAAGGCTGAGCCACACACGCGTCACCAGAGTGAATCCCCCGTCACCAGAAGTGAGGCCCCCCACACGTCACAGAGTGAGCCGCCACACTGGTCACCAGAAGTTGAGCCCCCACTACGTTACCAGAGTGAGCGCAACACAACACGGTTCACCCTGAGTGAGCCCCCACCACGCTCACCAGAGTGCAGCCGCCCACACGGTCACCAGAGTGAGCCCACCGGGGTCAGCCAGAGGTGAGCCCCACAGCGTCACCAGAGTGAGCCCCACACGGTCACCAGAGTGAGCCGCACACGGTCACCAGAGTGAGCCACACACGGTCACCAGAGTGGAGCCACACATGGCACCAGGAGTGAGCGCGCGAGCGACACGCGTCACCCAGAGTGAATCCCCACACCACCAGAGTGAGCCTCACACGGGTCACCAGATGAGGCCCCACACGTGTTCAGTGTGATTGTGACGCACCACACGGGTCACCTGAGTGAGCACACATGGGCAGCCTGAGTTGAGCCCCACACGGTCACCAGAGTGCAGCCACACACGGTCACCTGGAGTGAGCCCAACATGGTCACCCAGAGTGGAGAAACACACTGTCACCAGAGTGATCCCCACACGGTCACCAGAGTGAGCCCCACACGGTCACCAGAGTGAGCCTCACACGGTTCACCAGAAGTGAGCCCCACACGGTCACCAGAGTGATCACACACGGTCACCAGAGTGAGCCTCACAAGGTCACCAGAGTGGCAGGCCGCACACGCGTCACCAGAGTGAGCCCCACGCACGTCACCAGAGTGAGCCCCCCACAACCCCCCCCGCAACCCCCCCCCCCCACACAAAAAAAAAAAAAAAAACAAACAAATACGAAAAACCACGGTCACCAGATGAGCCTCACGACGCGTCACCAGCACGTGAGCCCCACACGTCATTGTGATGGTGCAGCCAACACACGGTCACGCTTGAGTGAGCCACACATGGTCACCTGAGTGAAAGCCCCACACGGCACCAGAGTGAGCCACACACGGTCACCTGAGTGAGCCCAACATGGTCACCAGAGTGAGAAACATCACGCGTCACCCAGATGATCCACACGGTCACCAGAGTGAGCCCCACACGGTCCACCAGAGTGAGCCTCACACGGTCACCAGAGTGAGGCCTCACACGTCACCAGAGTGAGCCCCACACGGTCACCTGAGTGAGCCCACAGGAGCCGCCACACGCTTCACCAGAGTGAGACCAGAGTGAGCCCCACACGGTCCACCAGAGTTGAGCAACACACGGTCACCAGAGTGAGCCACACACGGTCACCAGAGTGAGCCCCACGATGGTCACCAGGTGAGCCCTACACGGTCACCAGATGAGCCCCAACACGTCACCAAGTAGCCCCACAGGTCACCTGAGTGAGCCCGACACGGTCACCAGAGTGAGCCACACACGGTCACCAGAGTGAGCCCCACACGGTCACCAGAGTGAGCCCCACACGGTCACCTGAGTGAGCCACACACGGTCACCAGAGTGAGCCCCACACGGTCACCAGAGTGAGCCCCACACGGTCACCAGAGTGAGCCCCACACCGGTCACCTGAGTGAGCCCCACACCGTCACAGAGTGAGCCCCACACGGTACCAGAGTTTGAGCCCCACACGTCACCAGAGTGAGCCCCACACGGTCACCAGAGTGAGGCCCCACATGGGTCACCAGAGTGAGCCCACACGGTCAACCTGAGTGAGCCCCACACGTCACGCAGAGGTGAGCCCGCACACGGTCACCAGAGTGAGCAAAACACACGGTCCACCCAGAGTGAGCAACCACACGGTTCACCAGAGTGACCCACACGCGTCCAGCCAGAGTGAGCCACAACACGGTCACCAGAGTGAGCCCCACACGTCACCAGAGTGAGCCCCCACATGGTCACCAGCAGTGAGCCCCACTGACGGTCACCAAGAGTGAGCCCCACATGGTCACCAGAGTGAGCCCACACGGCACTGAGGCAGCAACACCACGGTCACCTGAGTGAAAGCCACACACGGCCGTCACCTAGTTGAGCCACACACGGCGTCACTGAGTGAGCCCAACATTGGTCACCAGAGTGAGCCCCACACGGTCACCTGAGGTGAGCCCCACACGTCACCAGAGGGAGCCACACACGGTCACCTTGAGTGAGCCCAACATGCGGTCACCAGAGTGAGCCACACACGCGTCACCAGAGTGAGCCTCACACGGTCACCAGAGTGAGCCCCACACGGTCATTGTAGGTGAGCCACACACGTTTCACCTGATGAGCCACACATGGTCCACCTGAGTGAGCCCCACGACGGTCGACCAGAGTGAGCCACACACGCGGTCACCTGAGAGTGAGCCCAACATGTCACCAGAAGTGAGAAACACACGGTCACCAGAGTGAATCCCACACGGTCAACCAGAGTGAGCCCCACACGCGTCACAGAGTGAGCCTCACACGGTCACCAGAGTGACCTCACACGTTCACCAGAAGTGACGCCCCACACGGTCACCAGAATGAGCCACCACACGTCACCAAGTACCCCACACGTCACCAGAGTGGCCGCACACGTCACCTGAGTGAGCCCAACACGCGTCACCAAGAGTGACCCACATGGTCACCAAGTTGAGCCACATACGGTCACCAGAGTGAGCCCCACACGTACACCAGAGTGAGAGTAGCCCCACCGGTCGCCAGAGTGATCCCCACACGATCACCAGAGTGAGGCCACACACGGTCACCAGAGTGAGCCACACACGGTCACCAGACGTGATGCCCACCACGGTCACAGAGTGGAGCCGCCACACGGTCAACCAGAGTGAGCCCACACGGTCACCTGCAGTGAGCCCCACACGGTCACCAGAGTGAGCCCACACGGTCCACCAGGAGTGAGCACAACACGGTCACCTGAGTGAGCCACAACAGTGAGCCGCCCACACCGTCACCAGAGTGAGCCCCACACGGTCACCTGAGTGGAAGCCGCACCACGGTCACCAGAGTGAGCAAACCACACGGTCAACCAGAGTGAGCCGCGAGCGACGGTCACCAGAGGTGTGCAGCAACACACGGTCACCAGAGTGACCCCCACACGGTCACCAGAGTAGAGTCCCCACACGGTCACCTGAGGACCACAACACGGTCACCAGAGTGAGCCCCACACGCGTCACCTGAGTGAGCCCTATCACAGTGAAGCGCACACGTCACCAGATTAGCCCCACACGGTCACCAGCAGTGAGCCACACACGGATCACCAGCAGTGAGCCCACACGGTCCACCAGAGTGAGCCACACATGGTAACCAGAAGTGAGCCTAAATCACACGGTCACCAGAGTGAGCCCCACACGGTGGGGACCAACCAGAGTGAGCCACACACGGTCACCAGACGTGAGCCCCACCACGTCAACCAGAGCTGAGCCACACACGCGTCACCAGAGTGAAGCCCACACGTCACAGAGTTTTAAGCCGCACACGCGTCACCTGAGTGAGC
Source organism: Semibalanus balanoides (assembly GCA_014673585.1). Classification (NCBI taxonomy): domain Eukaryota; kingdom Metazoa; phylum Arthropoda; class Thecostraca; order Balanomorpha; family Balanidae; genus Semibalanus; species Semibalanus balanoides. Next base: position 21,914 of record VOPJ01008579.1, on the reverse strand, counting down.
CCCACACTCACCAGAGTGAGCCCGCACAGCGGTCACCAAGAGTGAGCCACACACGGTTCACCAGAGTGAGCCCCACACGGCTCCAAACAGACTGAGCCACACACGGTCACCCAGGTGAGCCCCACACGGTCACCAGAGGAGCCAACACGGTCACCAGAGTAAGAAGCCCCACACGTCACCAGAGTGAGCCCCACACGGTCAAGAGTGAGACCCAACGGTCACCAGAGTGAGCCACCACACGGTCACTGAGTGAGCACACAGTGAGTGCCACACACGGTCACCTGAGTGTGAGCCACACAGATAGAGCCACACACGGTCCACCAGATGAGCCACACACGTCACCAGAGTGAGCCACCACGGTCACCAGAGTAGCCCCAAACACGGTCACCAGAGTGAGCCCCACACGGTCACCAGAGTGAGCCACACACGGTCACCAGAGTGAGCCACACACGGTCACTGTGATGTGAGCCACACACGGTCATTGTGATGTGAGCCACACACGGTCACTGTGACGTGAGCCTCACAAGGTCACTGTGATTATGATGTGTAGTGTGTAAGTTACTGTACGATACTGTGATTATGATATGTATAGCACGTCATCCGTGGCGTCCTGCCGGGCACGAACGTCAGTGACCCGGCGGAATGGCCGCCTATCCTGAGACCAAGTAAGCTAATGTCTGTAGAGGCATCAGCCATCATGAGGCAGATATGAAGAGTACAGCAGCAGCATGGGCTTCCAGCATAGTCAGATATACTTACAGTAAGATAAACGACTCATCCAAATATATTGTACTGAATGTTCCTTTGCTGTGCACTAAGCTCCCAATCGCTGCACCTCCATCTTAACGCTTGATAAGAGCTGTGTAAAGCAGTACCGAACAGTCACATTGTTCTAACATATCGCGTGGAACATCGAAAATCACCCACATACCGTATATGCGCAGCAAACATAATCCCTCGAAAAAGAAACTGCAGAGTTTATGCGATGTCTGCACGATATCATATTGCAATGGAAACCCAGAGCACTGGCTCTTTGACCTTGTATCCCTGGAGGCAGCGAGCTTCTAATGGTCGCCATCAAAGTGAATACATCGAAACGCAACTTCAAACAAAAGTTTCCGCGTAGAGTGCCCGAGAGTATCGATGGCCATGATTTTTTTTATAGTTATCAGTGATGAGATCCCATTAATAGACGTCGTACAAACGCTCGTGGTGTCCTGTTATGGCGTTGATTATCTGTTGATTTGAGAGTCACTTAGAAGTGTCCTCAGCAGCAGCACATGGTTGACAGGTAATGATCCGTTGCAGACAAGTCTCTTTTACTGAAAGGACATCAGAACTTGCTCAACGCGATGTTAGATAAATAACATTGCATAAATAATTAGCTCAGTAACACAGCAGTGTAGTCATGCCTTGTTTTTTTTTTTGTCATTTTAGCAGCGTCATTAAAGACAACAAATAGTTCACCTTCAACATGGAGTTTTAAACTGAGATAGCAGTTTTGTAGCCCGTGTTGAAAAAAAATGTCTGCAAGTTTTCTTGGCTGAAAAGACTCCCCAGCCGAATATATTTGACTTTGTGTCGAAGGGATGTTGGCCTTACAAAGGAATGAGGGCGTTACAAAGGAAAGCGCATACCTGGGCAGAGGCTCTAGGCTATAGACACATTATATTACAATCACCCAATCAGCTAGCAGCTTTTAGATAACCTTCGAATCTGATTGGCTGGAGCGCGACTGCTTTCGAATCTGATTGGCTGAACATTTGTTTCATTCGCGCGACGTAAGGACCAGCTGACTTAAGAGTATGCATATAGTTTTGATAAAATTAATAATTTACGTCCTTCTGTCCTGAATCGGCGCGATGCGTGGCTATTTTTGACAATTTGAAAAGAAGTTGTATTTCAAAATATAGCCAAATCGTATTTGGAAAAAGCAATCAAAGGTGAACTATTTCCTTTAACCCTATTAGTGGCAGGGGGTAGATTCTGCCCACCTCTCATGTTTTCGCGAGTATCTCCGGAACGGCTGGGAGCAGGCACATTATTATTTTTCCTAGAATTGATTTTCACATTTGGAGTCAAAATTATGTGTTCCTAATACAAACAGAAGCGGTTCCAGGGCCCAGTATTTGGAGGGTTTTCGGCGACATTTGGCGATAATACGGAGATGCTATCTTCACGGCTTTTTCCTATTGTCTCATGTATGAAGGAGCTGCATAGGTTTACGGTGATTGAAGCAAATGCAAATTAGATAAAGTTAATGAACTATAACAAATATTTCGCCACAGAGGCGGTTTCAGGGCATTTAAAATGAGAGGTTTCCAGAAAGTATGAAACGCTTAGATGTAGTTATTTTACCAATGTACGGGGCATTTATAGCTATCAAGATAAAGCAGATAGTTCCTCCTTCAATTATTTGCATAATGTATAATATATAGAGTTGCAGTGGCGTGTTCAGCCACAGGAAAAAAGTGGTGACTGGCATGGTGATGACGATATGCCAGCAATTACGGTACAAAAGACAGTTAATAATGATATATGCACATATAAGATAATGATAAGGAATTAAGTCATTTTTTGCAGAGGCCTGCTCAGGAATCGAAAAATGAGGTCATAGTACCTAAGTATTACAAGGAAGCTAAGATGCATGGGCCTACAAAAACATAATATAATGCAGTTTTTATAAGAAACGTACCAGAGGGTACTCTACGAATGATTATAGGATAAAAGGCGAGTCCAGGTAGGGTAAAAAGGGAGTAACCATTACCAATGCGAATTGAAGTTGCAAGTGAAATAGTCCTTGTTGACTAGTTAGTATCATAACAGCGGAAAATATGCATATCAAAAGATATTATGCCTCCTCAATTTGGATCATGGATACGCCTATGATGAAGTACAACGCAAAAAGGGAATTATATATGATCCGTAACTTATTTATATTGCTTGGTAGCAATTTACCAGCGGTCATTATTTTATCTATTTGGCCTACCTTTTTCACTAACCTTGCATCGCTTATGGCAAAAATATTTTGTATAACGATTTTTTATCAATAATGCACAATTTCATTTATCCCCCGAAGTCATAAAAATGTTTTAATATGCATTTACTTTACCTCCATATTTAGTGACCTGCACACGCATTTTATTTTTCATTTTCAAAAGTCATGGTTATACATTAATCTTTAATTCCATACATATCAATCCCAATTAGTAACGTTAAAATCAGTTGATAATGATGGCAACTGTGTTGGATCAAAAATACCTCTAAAATTTGTAATTTTTCCCCTTGTTACCCTTATCAAATATTAAGTTCTTAAGAAGTATAGAATGTGTTGAGAGGAATCGAACACCGTTTGATTTGTGAAAATCGGACTGGTAGATCTCGAGATCTCCGGGAGCAGAATCCACCCCCTGCCTGTAATAAGGGTGGCCAGGAGCCTGCCACTAATACGGTTAAACTGATTAAACTAAGTTGTCCCAGTTGAAGTCCCACAAAAGATGACTAGGCCTGAATTTATGAGGCAGGCGCAAGCAGGCAAACTTGTAACACTCAGAAAATAGATACACGTCATCTCATCGATAACCATCATGATGTCTTCGCTCCCACTGTCGACACCGAAACCTGCACCTCTAACATGAATCGCATCTGAAATGCAAACGGTTCGCACGCGCGTCCTAAGTGGGCGGAGATGCAAATTGACTTCATTGACGCGCGCCCGGCCTTGGTGCGCGAGCGGGCCAGAATTCGGTGTGTCCCGTTCCGGTTGAATCGTCGTTCACCATCCATCCCGGTCAGTGCGTGGTGGCAGTGACACACGGCGCATATTATGCCACCAGTCTCGCACGTGCCGCATATACGGCATGTTTGCCGGCGTCAGGCTCGCCGTCTGAGGGGCGGGCGGGAGGTGTAGAGTTCAGGTGTGGGAGGCGAGACCAGACAAGGCGGCACTCACACAGCAGTGCTGCCTTGCTGACATGACGTTATTCATCAGAAACATGGAGGGTTTAGGTGACGCTCGTCGCAACTGCGTTTACGTCGATACGATATCTAACCCACCAGAGTGCCGGAGAGATCAAATACTTCAAGTATCGGTGTGTGTTTTTTATATCATGGCTGTGTCGATAGTAAATGTCGCGGTGTCGCGGTACTCTTGTCTAATGTGGCGGTGCTAGAGGTCGAGTGCACTCAGTAGCATGTCAGTATCGATTGCCAGCGTCTGCAGCCGTCGTCTGCAGAGTTTGTCGAGGTCTCAGTCTCAGTCTCAGTCACAGTCACAGTGTCGAGGTCTCAGTCTCAGTCTCAGTCTCAGTCACACGGGATGCCGACTACCGAGTCGACTCCGCTGCCGACTACCGAGTCGCCTTGCCATACAATATAGACCCTCGCCTCGCTCGAGTCGCCTTGCCATAGAACAGGGGTCGGCAACCTCCGGCCCGCGGGCCAGATCCGGCCCGCGACCGGCTGACGTCCCCCGCGGCTGGTATCGTAACTTACATTGTATTCCGGCGCCGCGGTGCCTTCAAGAAATCGAAAATGTTGAACAAAAAAGTAATGGGTGCATTCGTGAAGAAAAATATAATATAATATAAATACACTTTGCCTGCCTGCACAAATTTAATCTTCGAAGTCAAATTTTGGGCACATGGTCGCTATGAAGTTGAGACGTGCATAACATCATTTTGACCATAGAATTTTGCCTGCGGCGCAGTCTGTCTAAGAAGGTACAATCCAACATGTGATCATGGTACGGCAAAAACATCTCAGCTGTTAAGAAACTTTGAATGCATTATTACGCTTCATATTTCCCAATGTGACACGTTCTTGCGTCAATTATATCGATTTATCCCTGGTGGCCCGGCCGCGATGCTTCCAGATCTCTCTCTCTCATCGAAACCCGCGCCCTAAACAGGTTGCCGGCCCCTGCCATAGAAATATCAGACCCTCGCCTCGCTGGCCAACGACGAATTACAGCGTAGTTCCACTTCTCACATCTGTTCGAAAACACGGCACACCTTACAAAACGAAGGGTTCAGGTGTGGGTTTCGTCCTGCTGAAGCTCAGTGACGGGCTGGTCCTGCAGAAGTTAGTGGCGGTCGGTCGGTCGGTCGGTCGGTCGGTGCCGGCTCCTCCGAGGGACCTGTTTACCGTCAGCGCAGTCAGAGGGTGCTGCGCCACACCTGATGCGCCGGCCAGAGCCGCTGATGGATAGCACTGCGCCAGACTGACTAACCCGCGCCGCCACCCGCCGCACACGCTGCGCCCCAATACGGCACGCCGTGACTAGCCTGACGCGGCTGGAGGAGAGAACGTGGCCGCCTTGTGGTGCGGTAGGACAGTATGTTGGTGCCGGTTGTAGTTGTTTGTCGGGCTCTACCTACTGGCTTCTGTTGCCATCACTCACTACAATTGTGATACAGCAGAGATAGCATCCGAACTGTTCGTGACATTCGGTGTCTAAAAGGCTATTTTTCGGTAATAACGCGAAAATAACGTGACGAAGCCCAGAAGCTTCGCTTGAGATCAAAAGCGAAGCAAAAGACAAAAGACATTCAATGGCAATAGACCGTATAAGATCGTATTAAATAGACATTGTACCCGCAGAATTCGTTCTGAGGTCTCATCTGGACAGGGCAGTACCTACATCACACCAGTTTGTTCTGTGCGGGGTTTCAGCTCTACAGGGCAGTGGATTGCTCTGAAAGCCATGTTGAGGTTACAGCTAGACAGGGCAGTATAGCACACCACCCTGTGTGCGGGGGCAGGTCTCGGGCCTCAGCCAGCCGTCAAGGCCAAGCCTCATGCCAAGTAGCCGGAATGCTGAGCTACGTGTGGTCGCATTTCCTGTGCTTAGACCGGCTGACGTCATGAGCAGAGCCATGTTCTCAAACGTACAACCGTAAAGCTGAGAACCCTAATTAAAGCAGCCATATTTGCATCAGCACTTAGCATCACAATCGCGATTTGTGCCTCGGAAGCAGTGAAGTATATAACGAGTCCTTGTGCACGCAACGCTTTGATGTCGCGTGCAATCGCAAAACGTTCATACACATTTGATTGCCATTCGGCTCATTATTCGACGATCTGATCCGACACAGAACATTTGATCTGACACAGAACCATGAATCATTGGAACGGTAGCGAGGCCTTACTGGAGGCTGGATTTCATGTTGATTGGAGCAGCGTCTGCCAAAGCACGAAACAGTGGAGGCAGGGAAGTCTTATTGCCGTCGCATTGAAAGAATTAGGACGAAAATGATGAGCTTTGTCCTCTCCGGTCTCCAGCCGAACTCCAGTCTCGGGAAGAAGAGAACATCTATCACCACAATAAACGAGACATATAACGAGACAGCGAGATAACGAGATCATATAACATATAACGAGATCAGCTTACCATCCAATCGACTCATTCCAGTTCATCAGTAAACAGAAGCATCAAAGGTCAAACCGAAAGATCAAACACGAAGTCCGTCTGTAGCCTGCGTGCGACGTCTTATTATGTGTGTGCAGCCCCAGTCGCTGATAGCAGGACGTTCTGATCAGGAGCAAATATATTGAGCCAAAACGACTCAAAACGAATCGTTGGTATTCTGCGCATTTTTAAAAAACAAATATAATATCTTTAACATTTTTGTATGTAGAGTTTCAGTGGCCCCGGTGCTTTTGGCTCTGAGTTCAAGGTCAAAAATTTATTTTTGCCTAACAAAATGTTGTTTTTTGTTTGCGAGATTCCTTTCGCATACGAGAACCTGAGCAAAACGCTGTACAATGCTTCATGATATACCGTAGTGGCAATAACTCGCCTGTCGCCATGCACGGATTTTCCGCTCCTCGCCGATCCTTCAGATCACACCCAGCTACTAACCCCTACATCCCGCAAAAGATCCTGGCGTTGGTCGCGCGCCCCCACCAAAACACCACCATTACGGCGCGTCGTGAAAGCCGCGTAATCGTCGCCGACGCGCACAGATGGCCACCGAGCCGCGCCACAATGGTCGCCGCGCCGCACCGCAATCGTCGTCACCGGTAAACAGCTGCGGGTTAACCGGCGGCCCGATATTCTGCCGCTGATGGTCGGCAGAATATCGGGCCGGCATCTGCAGTCATATCCGGTGCACTGTGCAGACACGCATCTGACGCCGCTTGATGGTCGGCAGAATATCGGGCGGCATCTGCCAGTCCATATCCCGGTGCACTGTGCAGACCGCATTCTGAGCCGCCTGGATGGTCGGCAGAATTATCGGCCAGCATCTGCAGTCCATATCCGGTGCCTGTGCAGACACGCATCTGACCCGCTGATGTGGCAGAATATCGCGGCCAGCATCTGCAGTCATATCCGGTGCACTGTGCAGACACGCATCTGACGCCGGCTATTGGTCGGATGAATATCGGGCCAGCATCGCAGTCATACCGGTGCACTGTGGCAGAAAACGCCATCTGACGCCGCTGATGGTCGGCAAGAATATCGGGCGGACCTGCAGTCATATCCGGTGCACTGTGCGACACGCAAATCTGACGGCCGCTGATTGGTCGGCGAATAATCGGGCCAGCCATCTGCAGTCTATATACGGTGCACTGTTGCAGACACGCATCTTCGACGCCGCTGAGGTCGGCAGAATATCGGGCCGGCATCTGGCAGTCATATCCGGTGCACTGTGCAGACACGCATCTGACGCGCTGATGGTCGGCAGAATATCGGGCCGGCATCTGCAGTCTATCCGGTGCACTGTGCCAGAACAGCATCTGACGCGCTGATGTCCGGCGAATCTCGGCCTGAGCATCTGCAGTCAATATCCGTACACTGTGCAGACACGCATCTGACGCCGATCGGAGGTGGTGAGGCCAGCGTGGCCACAGTGGCATGAATGAGCACTGGTGGATCCAGGGGGCAACATGTTCGTTTTGTCCGCCCCCCCCAACCGTCAACAATTTATCGTAAAAATTGTCTTTGCAGTATCGAAATCAGCTATTTACAGTGAAAACTGAAAAAATTCACGCGCTCTCGCGCATGACCGAGTTCTGTTATTGCCTTATACAAATTTTGAAAATGGGAAAATGAAATCCATTAAGTGTTGGGTAAAGGCTTTCCTTGGCAGTTATTACTTGCCCCAGGGCCTACTCCCTGAATTCATTCAAAGCTTTTAGGCGGACATGTTAGCTAGTATGCCGAGCTCCGAAAAAGGCGACGTGAACGCAAAGAAGCAAACATCGGCACCTGCAAGCTGCTTCAATGGTGCCCAGCTTGCTGGACCGAAGAACTCATTAAAAGTGGGGACCAGGCCAGGACCATATCCTAGAGCCATCTCCCACAAGCTCCTCCAGATACACAGGGACCATTTATGCGCGTTAAAGTCGTACTGCCTCTTGCTGTTTTCAAACCATTTACACTATTACCAGTTGTTTGTTACAGTTTGGTACATATGTATGCTATAGGTACACTGATACAGTTATTATTATCATTTGCTGACTTCCATTTGTCGTCGTGATTTACTATCCGAGGCTAATGTAGGTACACTAAAAATTACCTTCATTTAAATATTTTTCATCATACCAAGCTGCGCAACCATTAAAAGGATTGCCTGAAGCTTGGCTCCAATCACGGTCTGGTTCCAATACAAAATGTGAGTTTCCGATACCTTTGTTATACGCCGCTTCGCGACGTCACATCGGTAGCCAGTCACAACGATTAATAAAGCCATCGTCATCGTCTTCGGTTCGTCGTAACGCTGAATTGAATGAATAGCATTTTAGCCACTTATCCTCTACAAGGCCGGAGGGCCACCGCCTATATTTTTTGGTTTTATCAGGCAAACCCGTAAAACATCGCGCAGCTTCGCGGCGCTTAATGACTTAAGTTCGTACTATAACATGGAAATCCATATTTAACTGCTGCAAAGACGTTTTTTTCGTCATTTCAGCCGACCCCCACTAAACAACTTCGGCGACGCCCCTTACGATGAACACGGATCTTACCTGGACAAATCACATCGACAACATCTGCTCGAAAGCGAACAGAGCATTGGGATTCCTCAAACGAAATTTGAAGATAAGCTCAAGGAAAATCAAGGAAGTTGCTTACAAGACGTACGATAACCTGTTCAGGATTATGCATGCACCGTTTGGGACCCATATACCCAACAACACATCAACACAATAGAGTTGATTCAGCGCAGGGCTGCACGTTTTGTGTTTCGTCGAAACCAATAGAACGTGCAGCGTAACCGGGTAACCCGTATGCTTCATGATCTAAAATGGACATCAATACAAGAACGGAGGAAGATGGCACGTTTGATCATACTCTTCAAGATCATACATAACATGGTTTCTGCATCGGACATCAAAAACAAACTTCATATTCTACCGCAACACCCCAGAAGAAGTGATGACTGCAGCAGTATCGAGTCCCCTTCGGCAGGACACAGTACTACTCAGTTTTCTGTTCCCCCCGCACGATACGGGAGTGGAATGACTATTCGCAAGATATTGTTGAAACCAGCTCACTGAGTGCATTTGTCACAAAATTACGTAGTATTCACTAGTTTCTCAACCTTCTACGGATACTCCAATTGACGTAATATTCGACATGACGATTGTGGTCAATAAATTGTAGATATAGATGTAGATGCGAGTTGATTTGAGATAAATGTTATTACATATGTGTATATTCCGTATCATAATTACTACGGAATATCGCGTTTTTTTAATAAAAATAAAACTTAAATACCAAAATAAGGTGACCGACCCAATTTCGTGGAGAAAAAAGGAATATCTTTTTCCAAAAAAGCTGCCCCCTAAAAAAACGACGGCTGCATCCGCCAGGGTGATAACGGATCGGTTCGGAGTTGACAAATCAATGCACATTCACACTCACCCGAAGTTTGACTGACGGAGTTACCGCCTATAGGTAGGTTTGCACATGGGCATCGGAGGCGGGGGGACGGAATTTATGATTAGGTTAAATTAAATGTCACTTAAAGGGACACTGCCACCTTACATTAGATTTGAGTTGAGATAGCCATTTTGGCTGCTTGGCATTGAAATTATGTATGGCAGTAGTTAAAACAACACACTGGTCTAAAAAATATAAATTCAAGATTTGTATTTTGCAATCTGTACATCGCCAGCCCCCAATGTATTTGAATGGGGCCGTGAGTCGATGTCGTAGTTCTCTTTGGCTAAAATGTTTATTTACAAGTCGACTTGTTTTACCTTTGGCCATACATTAGCCATATACTAGTCATACTTAATGGTAGCCGTGAAGGTTTTCTTTTTTCCCAAAAATTCCTTCATATGACGTCATCAGCCCAAATATTAAAACTTTTTTTTAAATTGAGCACTGTTTGAGAGGAACAAATGTCATAATCGTGTTCGGCAGCATTCACTTCATATTTTGCTCCACAAACGACGTACATTTGACACATTTTTAAAGGTGGGAGTGTCCCTTTAATGATAACAAAGCCGAATACATATCAGGCAACCAAGGTGTATTTAGCTATTTGCATAGACAGGACAGCTATGCAACAGACACAGTTGGGGTCGTTATCTCCGGTCTAAAGGGGCATCATTCCCGATCCAAGTGAGTGCCACCGGCGCATACGACTCGAGGGGCGCCACGTGCACTGGCGAGTGGCACCCTCAGTTTCCAGACGTGGACTTCCCCGTCACGTGCGGACCCCTTGGTTGCGCCTCCGTTCTCGGCAGGGACGCAGTTAAAGGGAATAGTTCACCTTTAACATGGGGTTTTGAGTTGAGATAGCCGCAAGTTGTGGCGCATGCTCGAAAATGACTTGTGACGCTTTCACATTTTAAAAGAAACCTCTTATTTATGTAATATGCAGTCTTAAAAGTCGGGACCGGGTTTACCCCGTAACTCCAATCGCTGATTGGCTGATTTTGGCTGAGTTTTGACGTATGATTATGACGCAAAGATCTTCAAGACTTGGGGAAAGTGTAATGGCTGAGACAAAACCATACTGTCTCAGTACCTCATTATTTTCATTGCAAGAATAACTTTGTCAGGTGATGAACTATGCATAGTGATTTTTGAGTTTAAAATCTTCTATTAAAGCCGATTTTTCTAAAGAACGTGCTGTAGCGTATGTGGTCGTCAGCGCTGGCCGTGAACGTTCCAGGCCGCGACAAATTGTGTGATCTGTCCCCACTCCCGAACCCCACCTCGTACCAGTACGCGCGTGCCGCTGTGATGGCCGTCCCGCGGCGCAGCCCGCCCGCTGAGTGAATAGGAGCGACCGGGAGACCGGTACGCCTAGTAGACGTGTAGATCGTGACATGACATTGTGACACATATCCAGACGGACGCCCCAGAGCACGGACAGTGAGCGACGGTGGCGAACACTACACTTTCATAGTGAAATATATAGTGACGCATACTACTTAAAGCGGAGTAGTGTGATGGTTTTTCAAAGCGGTTGTATTTCCGATCTTCAAAAGTATTGGGAAGTACCACCATGTATCACGACACGAATCCCTTCACTAAATCGATGACGTAGTGCTTCTCAGCAGCTGATTCGCATTATTCTGAGAGAAAAAAAGTTGAGTTTGAACCAAATAACTGATTAATAAATTTGCTTTTTCCGCGAATATAATTGTTATGCTTTCTTGTGACATGATAAATCATTTCTAGCTTATCTTCTCAATCATTTCTGAGATTTTTGACGTTTTTTTTTCAAGGTGAACCATTCTCTTTAAGGGGGTCCGAAGGCGCGGAATCCGAGGGGGCAAAGGGCCACCCCCCCCCCACAAGGTCCTGAGACCTGTGTTTTGCCCCCCGCAACAATTCGGACGTAAGCTGGTACAAAATATTTTTGCAACCCAGTCAAAAATACATACTATCCACAGGAAAAACTCGCAATTCGCGCCGTTTCGCGGCATGACCACAAATACGCAATTGTTGAAATGATTAAAAATTGGGAAAATGGATAAATTGATTTAATTGAGTGTCTCTGGCAGTCTCCCCTTGGCGGTACCTATTGCTCTGTGCCCAGTTGCTGGACAAAATGCTTAAATAGTGGGGACCAGGCCAGGATCACTACCAAGCCATTTGCCCAGGCTCCTCCAAGTCCGCAGGGACCATTTATTGCGGAAAAGCCGTTTCTCTGCTTGCGGTTTCTCCAAACCATTTGCACTGTTACCAATTGCTTGTATGCAGTTCAGTGCATATGTATACAGTTATTATTATCCATATACCTAAGATTATAAGCACATTATTACCACCGGTCATCGGCATCCGAAAAATATATTTCATTAAAAACTACTTTAATTTCAATATTTATATCATACCCAAATGTGCAACAGGCATAGGGTTTTGAGATCTGTTCCAAATATAAATTGTCTTTTCCCACGACCTAAATTAAGCTTTACCGCCACTTCTCGCGGCGTTCACATTCGGTCGCCATCGTCCTAACGAAGCCATGACCCATCATCTTCATTTCAATGTAACGGATATTGTATGAATAGCCCATGGAGTTTTTGTCTCTACAGGGCAAGCCGCCTTATGTTTCTGCGTTTATCATGGCAGAAACCCGTAAAAAATGCTAAATAACTAATACTTATTTTAATATAAATTATATATTACACAATGCTGCAAAGGCTTACATACATGCATACAAATGGGTTACATTTTTTTGTCATTTCAGCCCAGCCCCCCAATCAAAAATTATCGGCGACGCCCTTGGGACAATTGGAATAGTTTTGCTCTGGTACTGTAAGGCAATGTCGGAACAATACAAACTGCAAGCTGCGATTTTTTGATAACCGAAGAAGCAAAAAAAAAAAAATCATGTGGTTGCACAATATAAAGTGGACCAAATCCGGGAAGAAATTCGAAATTGGGGGTACTAGGTTAGGTTTGCTAAAAACGGTTTCCCCCCCCAAAAAAAGGCCGGCTGGATCCGCCCTTGGGAGGTCACGGGGATCATGCACCTACCTCCCCGTGAGTAATACAAATTTACACTATCAAAAATGGATTCTGCTGACGACCCGACCCTACCCCTCCCCCCCCCAGTCAACAACATTTGGCTGAGGAGCGAATTTTGATTTTTCTACTTCCCTCCGATAAAAATTATGATTACGTAACTGGTTCTCGGGCCTCGCCGCGGCAACTTTGAATACAATTATCTACCCAATGTCACAGCTCTATGTGGTTTGCAAAACGATAGATCACTTAGTCATGAATATTCATCAAGTGGCACACAATAGCGAAATAGTTAGCATTGTATTGGCGGTATTGTGTCCATCAGTCTGCAAGTATTACGTGGGAGCATGCAAATTAATTATCTGATTAGTGTGCATTGTTGGTCTATTGTGCATTCTATCTGGTAAATGTGCAGTGAGAATTTGTCTCGCGTACGATTATAACTGACGGCAGGCTATAGATATAGTGAAGCACTCGCTTCCTTCGCTTCTTTCGAAAAATTGAAAATACTAATTTATGCCGAATGTTGTTCAACGTTCGATAAAAGTTCAAAACTAGCATTAGCTTTGTAATGAGTCGGTGAATTCACTTTCAGACGATAAGAGAAATACATCGAATTTAACACAAAGATGTTCTTCCCAATACCAAGCATTGCTTGTTGTCTCACTGTCTATAACCATGACCACTAACGTGACAGTGACATGAACGAACACTAGGCTAACTGACTGACATCAACATGCTACCTGGTATCAGGTGCATCTCCGGCGCAGAATGGTTTTCATTCGCGGCTGTTGGAGCAGCCTGCTTCAAACACGGATAAGTGGCCATTGGATTGAGGAGTCCCTCGTTCCACATGGGAGAAGAGAGCCGCTGCGAAACATATACGGCTACAATCTGCAGTGGGAGGTCTTCCGGATGGTAGACTGTACCGTGTAGCGAAACCTACAGGTTCTATAGTAAACCAATAGGTCTGGCTTCACGAGGTATCCCGAGCACACCTAAATCGGATGGTTGAAATACATAATCGTTTCGCCTAACAGTAAATGGATTGATAGATGAAGATCATGCTCATGAAGTTTGCAGGCTTGATGGCGGAAATAATGTTGCTTTAACCCTCGCACCGACGTGGGTCTGAGCCAGCTTCGAACCGACGGGGGGGCGGATAACCGCCCCCCCCCAGAGATCTCCAAAACTACGCAACGTAAGCGGAGAAGCGGAAAACGGCGTGAGGTTAGGCTCGTGGCGATACTTAGCGAAAACCTAGCTAGTTTTGATCAGGCAATATTGAGTTCACCGAGGTCAAATGGGGTAAATTTTTCCCAATTTCGAGTTAAATTGAGCACTGCCTTCACATAATCCGGCTAGCTCGTAACTAACATAGCTAAGAGCAAGCCGAAAAAACACTGCATTGGCTCTTGAAATCACTCTTTTGCCAACATGTTCCTCAGATTGAGATCGGTTCAATAGTAAGGCTCCAGAGGTCAGCGAAGTCAAAATGCTAATTTTTACTGAAAAAGATTTTTGTTAATAATCTTCAATTTTTAAGGTGGAGCAGTCATTTTGCCCCCCATCGATGTTTCTCACATCACGGCGCATCGAAACCATATATCGTTTGATTAAGCTAGTCAAACTAAAAAAAATCGACCTGACCTGACTGAGGTAATGTCAAGGTTCAAGTTCAAAATTTTACTTTCTATCGCAATGGGGGTGACAAGAGAGAACAGACATGGTAGAAAACCACAGTGCTCTATTTACGTGAACATGAGTTATTGTACAAAAACAGATGACCTTTTGCACATGAGTTGACCTTAACGAGGTCAAGGGAAGAAAATCAACGTTGCATTCTTATCATTGGCTTCAGGAATAGTGATGTAGGATGAAAACTGACCACATTATAGCCCGTTTTTGTTCGATTGGTGCGCATTTCATTTTCTCCATAGACTTATAATGGGAGGCCCCCAATAAAATGACATGACCTCAGCACCGATTAAAAAATCCAAAGATATACGAACTGTAGATATCGAACGATCACACACTGTGAGTTTCAAACTGTTTGGTTCACACTGGGCTCGCAAAATGTCAAACTTTACAAAAACCTGACTTGAAGTCAGGTCATTTAGTGTGACCTTTCAACTGACCTGAAAGTTAGAGAGTCATTTTTTTTAAAAGTGTGCGGAATTGATGCCCAAACAGCTATACAAAATTTGGTGGCGCTATGCCCGCCGTTTCCGGTCCGGAAAAACCTGTGGGGGGGCGGATATCCGCCCCCCCCCCGTCGGTGCGAGGGTTAAGGCTACTGGTAAATTAATGTTTTTGCCTTCCTGAAAATTAACTGCGCTAAGAGCAAATGTAAACACACACCACAACATATATATTCAGAGTGGGTGCGCAGTAAATATAATAGCATATAGGAAACATTGATACCATGCTGAGTGCTGACGAGAAGCCAGCTTTCAAAACTTTTGCTACCAACCTAATATGTCAAGCGTTAGTTGCTTTGAACTCCAAGTAGATAACCTTTGGCACAAATTATGAAATTGTTTTGCAGTATTTACTACTAAGCTACGAAGGTAACATGATACTACATGTTTAATCACATGCGTATGACGGACTACGATGATATATAATCATGCTATAAATCTGAAGATCAACCACGCCAAATATCCACCGTCGACCGTCGACCGACGTCCGCTGCACTCAACCGTAGGACGTATCTCTCAGCTTCGTGCCGGCATCAACAAGTGCCAAGGGTGAATATCAGGCGGCCTATACGAGCCGCCTTATCGCTTCAACCTCGCACGGCAACGCGCAATGATTAAGTGACCAGACTGGTTAACGCATCGCAGCCGAATGTGGAGCTGTATGGACAAAAGGCGATTGAGATGTTCTATAAATATGTCAGCAGATAAGTTGCACGTTCTGCACCCACAAACATAGCCAATACCGGTAACAATTCACCATGTTGCCAGTCCGACGAACGTGCGACGAACGGTAAGGAAATTCCATCAACAACCTTTGCAATCAATCAAGTAATCAAGTAACCTTTGCCACCCTCGCAGTCACTTAAGCCCAGTAAAATGTATATTGCATATCAAAGTATTATGAATAATATTTGGCATTTAAATACACTTACCCATCTGAAACCTTATTATATATATAATATGCATGATTCATGTATAGTATGTTATTATATTGTGATTGCTATAATATGTAATCTGGTTATAAGAAATCATAATTCTTGTTATTGTACAAACTAATTGTGTAAATATAGTTGACATAGTTGTATAATACTGTAATTCTGTACAATATGTTTTGTATAATATTAATTGTATGTCATATATATATATATAATATGTATACATTACAGGAAGGATGCAGTATGAAATTAAGTATAATAATCTCGTATATAGTCGTTTTTATATGTTAGTAGTATATATGTTTCTGTATTAACATCATCAATGCTTGTGTATATTTTACTGGGTCGTATTATTAAATGTTCCGTTGTGTTAAATATACCGCCGGTGGAATCCGGCAAACAACAACAACAAACATGGTCGCGCTGCCAAGTTCCGCGACTCACATTGACTCAGATCACAAGCTGAGTCAAGAGTCAGCGACGACTCACCTGAGTCTTCGCTGCAGCCTCATGTTGCCTGACTTGTCTCCGACGTCTCTCACACTGATCTGGCACACACTAACCGGCGGCAGGGGAACGGGTCTATCCAGCACTGCTGTACCGCATGGCCCGAGCCGACCCAGCCTCGACAACACCACCCCACAGCTCACACCACCAGCGTCCAACTGAGCGGCACCTGGCCGAGCCGAGCCGAGCCGAGCCGAGCTGAGCTGAGCTGAGCTGAGAGAGCACGCCCCCTGGACGCCGCCGCCGCCGCCGCCTGCCTTCTCCTCGCTCAGTCAGAGCCGTTTGACGAGGCCGGGCCGCCCCCGCCGCCGCCGCCCTACTGCCATCTATCGGAGAGAGGCGCAGCTAGCAGCTGTTGCGACCCGGTCCAATAAGCGTTACAATACATCTGCAGCATAATCGTGTACATGACCATTATATCATCACCCTCGTCAGACGGTCATAGACTATGCTAACGGTCATAGACTATGCTAACGCTCAACCACCTACGCTGCAGATTACAATATCGGGATAATTCAAATGCATGCCATGGACTAAGGGCTTATTCTTATTGCCTCGGACTAAGGGCTTATTCTTACCAACGATTCCCGTGGGGATTCCAGAGAATATGCATAAAAAGTTTTCCACCGATTCCCGAAGCAAAGAGTTTATAGGAATAACAATGAATAAGTACATACATTGCCAAACTGCAGTAGAGTAGTGCAGACCAAGCGCTCGCCGGGGATTCAAGGGACTCTTGCAATGAATGTGCACGGTCAGAACACGGCCTAAGCCATGGTAGATACAAAAATGAAAATGCCATGCATTTTCGTGTCTACTTAAATAATAGGCAAAATCCAAACAAAGGTCAGAAACCCATATTCAAAACAAATGCGCAAGATTTGAATCCTACTAGAAATATTACCATATTTAGTTTACAGCTAGCGTTTTTACGAGCGAGCGCGAAGCGCGGAGCGAGTCCTCATTGAATACCGGATTTTTCTCACATATAACTACGCTGGTCAGAAGCTTATATCTTTTGAACCCCGCATCCGATTGACAAGCGGTCTTCGCCATATGATAGCCCATGCAATGACATTATGATTATTGAATGGTCCTCATGTATGGGTCCGACGGCGCGTAGACACGTTGCCGCATCAGGCGGTGCTCAGGACAGATTATCCTGCTGTAGCTGAGGAAACGCTGACCTATAAAGCTAAAATTGGTGTGAGGTGGAGAACACACCACTGGCAATGTTGCACATGTTGAACATCGGGTCACACTGCACAGTGCGCCACGTGCACCCCTGTTCCGTCCACGAAAATTACTTGCAAAAACATCGTTTGCAATACCGGAACCTATATATCGGCAACAAAAAGTCGCAAAGGACACGCGGTCAAACACGATGCGTTAGAGAACGATCCGCCCGGCGTATGCACTATGTTCGATCAGCGGCGCGTGCGTACGTGCAAAGTACTGTATTTACGAAGCCCGCAAATCAATTAATTTTTATGAACATCTTCACTCATTTAAATCAGTGCTCACATCCTATGGACGTGAAGCGATAAAAACAAACACCAATCTGTAGACCAATGTTACCGTCTCTAAAGATGCATCCCGCACAATAATTGAGGGCTCTAATCTCGCAGTATTGTCCCCGCTCTTAAAATCTGCCTGTATATTTGTATTGAACGATTCTATAACATTTCCTTCATTACAACCGCCGTAGCTTTCAAAACCAGAAGGTGCTAGGACGATAAAAAATGATTGCAGCTGGGCATTCCATGACAGATCGGACCCAAAAAATCTCGATAACACCTATTATCTTCAGATATTCAATAAACTGTATCTAGGGGTTATCCTGAGTTCGCTCTAAGATATAGGATTAGCCTGTGACATTTTCAGCCTTGTCCGACAAACGGTTTTTGAGTTATAGCCTCCGGCATATTCGATTTTGCTCAAACCTTTCTTTTCAGAGGGGCGTATCTCCTATGTAAAATATGGGAGAGCCCAGTCCCATATCCCAATCCTACCTATATCATTAGATCATCATAAGCAATAAATAATGTGATGTAACATTTTTCGAAATGCCAATTTTTGAAATTTTCAAACGTGATTTTACGTAAAATCACGTTTTGAATAATGTGGCCACTACAAATTATGATGTTTTTCCGTGTCAGCATTAACTTTAATATATATGCCATCGATAGTAAAATTATTGGAGATAGACTTTTTCTCTAAATATTTTATTTATATTTTGAATTTTTAGAAAAATAATCGTCACCAGCATCTGTATATGTGATAGATAACTTTGCACTTTGATTTTAACTTTGTCCCGTAAAGTCGTCCCTGTTGGAGAGCTTAACTGTACAGCATTTATATTTGCCTATCGAGCTGGCATTTGTGATACATAACATGCACCCATGCAGGTTGCCTCCTTACTTCTGATACAGTCACGTGACTTTGAGGTCATCCGGTGCAGGCCAATGTCAGATCGACCAAAACATATATACCCTCCATATTCTCAATAAGTCTTGAGCGAGAACAATGATTGTTGGGGGTTATCTCTCGCGAACCCTGAGCCTTCAACGCCAGATTAAAATGATCTGCCCCGTCTGTTAATGGTTTTAAAGTTATAGCTTAGGCATCTGTATACTCCATGGCCAGAGTGTTGATCGTTAAACCTCGATTTTTAGTGCTGCAACATCTGTCCCACTCTTACATAATAGAGTCAGGTATACCAACATTACTATATCCATTTAACAATCACTCCAATAAACCAAATATAGCATTAATAGTTGAGATAAAAAAATTGCAATAATTCCAAAATTTATGGAAATTTTGAAACGCCAATTTTAAGTAATAAAATACATGATTTTCGTAACCATGCAGGTCAAGAGCCAGCCTGCCAGGGTCAGTTATGCATCATTTTAATAACAGCCCGTGAGCAAAATAATATACGTGCTGTCTCAGTACGTTCTTTACACTATTAGCGTGCACATCCATTATTAATCAAATACGTGAGACTACACCCATTCAACACGAGTGACCATCTATTTTTACAAATCAAAAAATATAAATAAAATATTTACAGAGAAAAAGATTAAAATAATCTTCAAAAATATATTACTCACAAGACGAAAAACTGAAAGAAATTGCTCAAGAACCAAGCATTATTTGAGTCCACAATACAAAAAAACGTGTTTTAACTTAAAAATCCCGAAAAACAAAATTTTGGATAATACTTAAAAAACAACATTTTATCACATAAATATATATGGCTTATGATGATCTTATATATATAGCGTTTGAATGCTCATATAATTTATATGGAAATATCGCCCGCTGGAAAATTAAAGGTTTGAGCAGAATCGAAGCAAATAAATGCCCTGAGAGCTATCCATCATAATCGTGCGAATTACACTATTTATGAATCTGATAGGTTGGGCGTAATAATTTGCGCACGCTGATGCACGATTATACGGCAAACGGACCCTCTCGAGAAATTTAATCCCCCATAACTTAGTTATCGGAAAATCGGAGAGAGCACCATCCTGATTCAAATGGTTTTTTCGGAGTATATTCCATTCCGGTCGAAATCTTTCACGGAATGCCCTCAGCTGTGAAACAGCGCAACCAATCCATCTAATATACTCCACCTAAATGAATTTTGACCTACAAACATGAAGCATGAATATAAATTATGCAAATTTAAAATAACGCCTATCAAAACCTATTTAGTTCCAAAAGTATCGATTTAGTTTACGGATCTATTTGCGCGGCAAACAACACATAGCGAAAATAATTAAAATGCCTGCTTTGCCACAAGAACGAACCTCCTGTTGGACGGTGATAAATTGACGCGGATTTATTCGGACTCGCTCGTCCTTCGCCGTTTAAGGCGTCTTACTGGTATCTACTGAATTTAAGCAAATCCAGGGCCCTGATCGCTCTGTCGCAAGCGCAAGCTCCATAGCCCCTATGCAACGATCGGTCCACGTTGGACAGAACGTTGCATAGAAGCTATAAGGCTTGCGCTTGCGCTTGCGACAGGTCGAGCAGGGCCCTAGTATCAACTATCAACATACCCTGGGCCGTGATCGCTGTGTCAAAAGCGCAAGCGCAAGCCTCATAGCTCCTATGCAACGTTCTGCCCAAGGCTGCCCAACGTGGGCCGATCGTTGCATAGGGGCTATGGAGCTTGCGCTTGCGCTTGCAACAGAGCGATCAGGGCCCTGGTTCGTTCCTGGAGGAAGCGCTTTGGCGCTTAAGCTTGAAGTGTTTCTTGAAATATGTGTGCAGTGTTATCAGAAGCGATGGCCAATCACCATCGACTTTTTCCGTCGCTGATTGGTCTTTGCTCCAGATCAAACTAGTCACCTTCCCATAAAACACAATCATGAGTGCTAGTACAGTAAAATAAGTTTTCTTCTAACTTTGAAGTGAATTTAAACATGTGCGTTTCAAAATGTTTTGACAATTTGCAATATGATATAAAAGGTATTATAATTTTATACTTGCTGTATGATTTTCGAGCCGCGACTCTTTCTTGTTTTCCCGAAATGGCTACACTACCCAAAAAGTTACTCATGACATCCTTTGCTTTAAGGCCAAAACAACTAAGACGTTTCATAATTTTTCAATTGTTCTATATTTCATTTAAAAGACAAATCAATTCTACATCAGATATATTAATATCCAGACGTGACTCTTTACCGTTTTTGATATATCAATTGTTGAAGTTAAAAAAGTGTTGCTTCATGGACGTGTTTTGCTTTGGAAAGCCGATTCAATGCTCTTATCATTGTTATTTTTTGCAGCTATGTGCGTTTTCAGATCAATTATTCATTTTTATTTTCATATATATCTTCAAAATTCCGCAGGGGCGGATCCAGAGGGGACAACGGGTTTGGCAGCCCCCCCCCCCTTCATTGGAAATTGGCGCCACTGCTCCTTCGGCGCAGTGGGTTTTGGGGCAATTCCCAATGAGCCCCAAAACCCATAGAAGACGCCCCCAAACCCATAGTCCATAAAGAGCGCCCCCAAACCCATAAAGTGGGCCCCCGAACCCATAGGGGGCGCCCCCAACCCATAGAGTACGCCCACAAACCCATGGAGGGCGCCCCCAAAACCATGGAAGGCGCCCCCAATTCCGGGAGGTGCACCCCGATGCCCAAAAAGCATCCCGAATGAACTTCAGAAGGGCGCCCTCAAAACTCGGAAGCGCGACCTCGAACGCTATAGGGCGGTGGTTCCCAAACGGGGGGTCATGACCCCATTTGGGGTAACGGAACAATTTTGCGGGGTAACTAAGGCAGTGGCGTACCCAGGATTCGCTTCAGAGAGGATTTTTCGGTCGGA